>NIZV01000410.1:0-29810 GCA_003947045.1 Fusarium ambrosium
TCATCATTTTCATCATTTTCATCATTTTCATCATTTTCATCATTTTCATCATTTTTTTATTCAACGTCAGTCAACCAGTCTTTGACCGACAAAGGCGGCATTCAAAGAGGAAGCGTTGTGGTTCTCAAACAGTTGTAAACTCCATCTGGCATCTCGCCTTGGGCCAACACATCCCAAGTCCCTGCTTCTACAGCTTCTTCCACATCCAGGCATCAAGATGAGTCAGGTTGCCCCAAGACCAATACAGCAGCTGAAAGACCTGAGATGGGTCCGGTACAAACAGTTGAAAGGTATCATGCTCCACCTCGTCTCCGCCAGATGCCTCATCCCATTCTTCCAGGCCAGCTAAAACATCTTGGTGGCTCAGGTGATCTGGGTAGTGCTCCTTCATCAACAGCCCCTCACACTCCCGCAAGGCGCGTGTCCGCCCCATGGAAGCTCTCTCACTTCTATTCCTCTCCACCACCCACTCGCCAGTCTTCAACCTCGCTGAAGGGTCCTTGAGATTAGGCGGCTTGATGGACTTTAGCAGCTGGCCCACTGTCTCCCCCACTGCTCTTTCGCACGCCAGCACTTTCTGCGTTTGGGACTGCAAGAGGAGTGCCTCCCCGAGAACCCTGCTCACGTTGGATGTTGCTTGGCAGAGCACGTCGGTGTTGATAGTTGGCAGGCTGGGCTTTACCGGAATCCATCGTAATGAGTTCAAGACAACCGATAGGAAGTTTGCGGGCTTGGCCGCTTTGGAAGCCGAGACAGCCTTCTCGTTCGCCTTGACAGAAATGGCGGTGAGATTCTTGAGCCAGACATCAAGGCTCACCAGAGTGTGCTCCAGTCGGTGCATGGAATCCATCGTCGACATGGTCAGCTCGCCATTGTTTGCCACACTGTTCAGAGAGACTGGCCCTCTGAGCAGAAGATTCAAGTCTCGCATTGCCTTGGACTCGTTCAAGTGCGCTGCAGGCATCGTGGAAAGATCATGGCGCCGTGTTTTGTTTTGCGCCTTTGTAAGTGGCTCTTCTGGACCTCTTGTAGGGAGCCTTCCACTCTCAATTCTTCGGCCAACGGGAACAGTTGGCTGAGAGATCTCGCTCAGCTTTGCCTCACGGGCCGTGAGGATGTCTTCACGGACAGACATGCCAAGCCACTCAAGAAGAGAGATGGCATCGCCGGCGCTGTGGAGACGGGTTTTGGTGGAAAGCCTACCGAGGGCGAGAACGGCATCCCGAGCGGCTATTGCGGTGCTAGAACAAAAGTCGAACACGTCAATGTCTTGCGAAGCGTCTCGAGGCTTGGTCATGTCTCGTTCATCGGTCGGCCGCAAGAGCCATTCAAGGTCTGACTGGTGGAGGCCACTGTCGCTAGACGGGTTCCAGATGATGCCATGCTCTGTGATGTTCTTGCAGACTTTGTCAACGAGGTTAGGAATGTCGGATAGCTGAGATGAATGGGTCCATAGGGCGAAACGCAGAAAGTTTGCAGCATACGAGTCGAGCATGACAAGGACATCGATGTAGACACCCAGTGGCTCATGGTACATGTCTGTCGTTGCGGTGCTTTGGAGGCTGCTGGGATGATTGATTGAGTGAGAGGTGAAGTAGAAGAAGCAAAGCCCAACAGAGGTTGACGCAAGAGCCAAGCAAGCTAGCAAGAACCACCATCGCGGCCTGGGGTGTCCGGCACGACGTCACTTTCCAGGCCCTTCTGGGGCGACAAGCTCGCCTGAGGCTTGCGAGGGTGAAGCTGGCGGTTCGTCAAGGTGAGGTACCATCTTTTGGGCGATGTTAATCAGCGGCGTGACAGTTGGTTGAGTGAGAAATGAGTTGAGCGTTGCATAGAACTTAAAGCGATTGAAAACTCAACAGAAGCCTTAGCAACTCGGTGAAACTCTTAAAGGTGAAAGAAGAGAAAAGAAGGGAAGGGACGAAATATAAGGAGAATAAAGACAAAGAGCCTGAGCTTGGTGTTGGCTTGTAAGGGATGCGGCTCGGCTGTAGAGCCACTCTGTGGCTCCGTGGGTGGTGGCTTGTGGCTTGACGGCACGTTATGCCCCTTCCAACAACATCACATCCATCCATTTGTTAGGAAACGTATAGAACTTCCATCAAAAATGGCTATTTATTCTGTTACGATGTGATCATGCTTAGAGTAACCGTTCTTGGAATTTCTTGTGATAATCACTGCAAGCTTCCTCCTCTCTCAAACCTCGTCAGGAACCACCTTGACTCACTGAGCAATGAAAATCCCGAGGATTAAACAGGATTCGCGATAAGGAACCACTACATGGCATGGAGTATTATAATATTGGTACTAACTGTACCATCAATCCATCAGCACCTGTTCCATGCCCCTGTCTAGATTCATCTAAAGAAAGGAAAGCAACTCAAAAAACCCAATGTCCAAGGAAAGGCGTCCAAACTCACCCAAGACGCGGCATGTCTCATGTCATCTATCTTCCTCAGCCTCCTCAATGTAAAAGCGCTCCCACTCTGGCCCAACCTTGAGCACCGTATCTCAGATGGACGAGTCCATGACCAGTTCCAGTGGCTCATTCTTCCGGGCCTCCTTGAGGACTGCGACAGCTTGGTTCGCATACTGAAGCCTCATTGTAGCGGCGTATCGTGCAGCACAGATGCGCCTGTACTCACCCTGGGTATCGCCTTGTGTACCGGCAACACCCGCCAAAAACCAGTGTTTGAGCTCCGACTGGGCATACTGGAGAGACTGAGTGGCGATGCTCAGAGCCTCTTTGGACAGTGCTGGGTCGGGCCCGCAGGCCGAAAGCGCGGGACATAGGGCGTGCTCGTTGGTGTCTGGGTCGTCGTTGGACCCTTGGCTCTGGCGAGGAGGTTGCCGAGACCAGCTCCTTTGATTCACCGCGGGATCCATGACGGGGAAACGACTCTGTGTTGGCGTTGGAGTTAAGTCGTGGTCAAGCGGAGAAGGGAAAGTAGGCTCTAGCTCCGAGGATCGTCGTATCGCAAAGGGGGAGTAGACGGAGGCGACATGATTCCCTCAATGATCCGCCGACTTTCAAGACCACGGCTCGCTTTGGAACGACGGAAACCTGTAACAATGCGAAGGTTCTTGTGATTCATCGGATGGGCTCTGTCTTTCTGGCCGGCCTGAGTGGTGTTGATGGCCCCGGACATGAACGGAGGTTGAAGGCCGCTCTGGGAACCCCCAAAGATGTGACGAAACGGAGACTGGTCTGGCCGAGCCCCTGGCCCATCTTGTAGTCTGTGTCGGGAACCAGGATGGCGAGGCTCTGGTGATCCATCTCGGTTTCGAGCTCGAGGAGGCGACTGACTGTCGATGCGGATGGAATCCCAAAACGTGCTCAACTGATCATCGTGGCTCGCTGCCATTGACCTAGCCCTTGGCCTGCCACGGCTGGCTTGAGCTAGGCTGTCGACAAAAGCCTGCACGCGCTCGTCGCTATCCATATTGCCGCTTTCTCGGCTACGAGCCCGAGCATGACCGCCATGGTGCTTGATGTGGCGGCCTCGACCTCTCCCGACAGGGCTCGGAGTTGAAGCTCGTCGCCCAGGGACATCCTCTCGCAACTCTCCATCCCAATCATCAGGCGCGTCCTGGTTCCCCGTCCACCCTGGAACAAGCCAGTTGCGTGTGAAGCTTGGCCACCGCCAAATCTCAATCTGAGCCCCGGTTATCTGGTCACGGCCTCTTGTCTTGACAAGAAGGCCGCTCTTGCGGAGCTTCTCCGTGACAAGGTAGACCAGGGCTGATGTGACGCGCCGCCCGACAACCCGCTTGTAGTACTCTGGCCGTGCAGAGATGCGGAGCTTGGTGTAAAGCTCATCGGCGCCGCAATCGACCATGTTGGGCTTTGTTATCTGATATCGAGCGGCATGTTGGAGGAAGTGGACGCGGTCGTCGACGGGCCAGTTGATCCTAGTCGAGGTGTTGTTGGCCAGTGACTCGATGGGGTAACCACGAAAGGTCTGAGTGAGTGTAAGCAAGACGGTGGCTTTTGGGCCAAAGGAAAGAGTAGAGAGGCTTCCTCACCTCGTCGTCATTGTAAGGCATGGCACTGTCGCGTTGGAGCTTCAAGGAGGGGTTGTGAGAGACCGATGCGGCGGCGGGCGAGTGTTGTAGGTGCAGCAACGAAAAGACAACTCTCGGGTCAGCTCTGAGTTGTAAGAGAATCAGCAAGTATGCGTGTTGAAAATGCGAGTCTAGAGCAATAGGAAATATTGAATGTCGTTAAAAGTTCTGATGTTGAAGTGGTCCATGGCTATGTCGTGGTGAGAACAAAGAAGAGGGATGGGCTGAGTAATTAGAGCAGCCAGAGAACGTACCTTTGCCTGAGAAGTGAGACAATTATTGTTTTCTTTTTCAGATACTGTTAACAGGTGTACTTAAGGACGGAGATTCCTCCATGTCGGAATCTGACTGCCTCATCTGCCCTTCTCCCGGAGTCAGTCGGTGGCACGGCACAACAACCAGCGATAGCATAACCTCACTTTTACTTGACACCTTTTTCGACTTGCTCGTCATGTCATACCAGATGCAGGCTCGGCGCGACCAGACCTCCAAAGCTGTGCCAGCCTTCGTCACGGGCAGCACGACATCGTCAACCCTCCGAGTCCGGGCCATGCTCGAAGATAACCCCAACATCAGCCAGCTCAGCCCCAAAACTCAGCAGTACCTCCTGGACTATGACAAGCGTCATTGTGCGACCGCGGTGAGCGATCTCTCACTGGTTCCAACAGAGGACATCCGGTCCACGGCAAGCCAGATGGAGCCAGAGCTCGTGTCCCGCAAGGAGCAGCAACTTCTGGAGGAGATCAAGGCCAATCCCGAGATGCAGGCATCTTTCTTGCTGTTCAAGCAGACAAGTGGTCAAAATGGAAAACGTAAGAGAACTCGCGACTGGGTGGAGGATGATAAATTGACGATCCGTACAGTTCAACCCCAGCATGCCGCAGCAAGCTCACACCGGCAGGTCGCCCAGGCGCATGACCGTGGTCAAGCTTTGAGGGCTCAACAACTCAAGGACGCCAACGATCATGACACCCGCCAGATGGAAGAGGCATTGGAGCAGAGAGCGCACCACTTCAAGGAGGCATTGGCGTGGGACATTGAAGTTGATCGACTGAATGCCAAGATTCAGAGTCGCCGTCTTGAGGCTGTAGCTGCGCGTGAGAGTCAGTGAACGAGCAGGGCATACCGGTTGCCGGATGAAGGGACATGAACCCTTGTGACGATGGTGGAGGTTGGCGGGAGGTGGTTCAGGGCATGGACACCTCATTCTGTAACATAACTAGTCATTTATTGATGAAGTCAATCCTTCCACAAGGCCCTACAGTCGCACTCAAAAAGAAGACATTTCTAACACAATAACAGCATTAAAACCCTATCCCGTAAAACACCGTTGGATCTCTTCTCGATGATGCGTCGCTGCTCACCTCTTGTTCCTGATCTTGTACATGTAGCCACATCCAACCATGGGATCGTGTCCCAACCTTGAAAGGTGATCAAAGGCGACACCCTGTAGGGTGGGTAGAGAGACACACTCTGACGTTCACACACCCCATACCCCGTTGTCTCACCCCGACTCTTGTCAAGACGGGACGGGACGGCGGCTCTTACCCTATTGGCTAGCTGTCTGGAGGGACCCAATCTCCCCAAACGAAGCTAACGGTCAGGGCTCCCCCGGTCTGGAGTACGTCAACGGTCGGTCACTGCCAAGCCTTCTGACACTGCACTGCGGCTGAGTGCGGCTGAGTCTCGCGGCAAATGGCGCTTATTTGAACGTCATACATGGCTGGCTGGAGCCTATTCATCTGCTGCAGGTATCAAACCAACTATAGCCAGGCCCAGGGAAGATCTGATATGTCAACTCTTTTGGAAACACGGTCCCCTTTTCCTAGCGTCAGCCACAGACGCGCTCAATAGAGCACAATAGGAAGCTGCAGAGAGATGACTCAGTGGCTGAGGGCTTGCGTTTGCTTGGCAGAATCTGTTTGATCCCGAGCAAGAAGTACGTACTGTCCAGAGATGCCCATCGCAGACCGCTCATTCAACCTCTTCGTGGTTCCCCTAGCCTCCCAGTCTGTGCAGAAGTCACGCATGACGCACTCTGGAAATCCTCCTTTAGACTTTTTGTTGCTCTGATTTCTAGCCCCTTTCCCCCCTCTACCTTCGCATTGAGGTGAGCGTTCTCTGTTGTGTCTAGGTGAACCTTTAACCCTTGAGTCCCTCATTTACCACGCCCAGAGTCCTTTCGTGCTTCGAACTCGCTGACCTCTGCCTGCGACTGTTTGCAACCAAGGAGACGGCTTCATATGCTTTAGGACACTGCCAAACGCTCTGCGACCCAACACCAACGCTGTACGGAGAGTACAACCACTCAACATTGCTCGCTCATCACCAGTTCGTTTTTTGCTCTGTGAGAACATCTTGTAACGAGTACTCAATCCCTGATCTCTGACGTCTCGCCCAAAGTGTTACGTCAAACATCGACTGCCTCACCCTCTCTCCACGTGGCATCCATCTGAGCCCCTGAATGATGTGTGAGCACTGTGACAACAATGGCACAGATGTACGTACTCCCTTTCCGGACCATCACGACCTGCCACTGACCTTTACCCAGTCCATCTGTGGAGTCAAAGTCACTGAGTACGTTCGCGCCGCCCGAGATGGAGAGACACCCGCTCTGAAGCTGTGCCTGGAGCTTCAGGCAGTTATTTTGTTCCTATTACATGAGCATAACCAGACCCCCGATGGTTGGTGTGACAGCTGGAAACGTGTCTGCCACTCAATTTGGGTCGAGTCTGGGCTGAACTTTGACTTTCCCGAGCCCGCTGCGATTCATGTGTTGGGTACGTCTTTGCTGCTGCTGTGTTTGTTTCATATCACTTGCTAATATCTCCATCTCGGCGTAGATGCTTTCATCGAGACAGCTGGGACCCTTCTCTTTGAGGCTGCAGACCGAGGCGCGTTTGTCCAAGTACAAACCGGGCCCCAGGTGCGCTACCTTTGGGATAACAAGATTGCGGCTCGATACTTTGGGAGTCCCGATAGTGTCCGCGACTGGATTGTTAGCAAGACAAGCCCGACCACTTCGAAGAGCATCTTGAAGCGGACTAGCCAGGACGCTCCTGGATCAGCTCACGGTGGGCGACATGGCCACCAACTCCAGCAGCCTTTGATCAACCCTGTTGGTGCGAAAGAGCCTTCACTTGATCTTGGTATACATGGCCCAAAGCACCTTCTGGCTTCGTCCACAGGGAATAGCTTCAGCCATCGTGATCGGGCTCAGACAGCTCCGTCTACACCTGCCGGCAATAGATCGGCATCAAGTCCCATTCTTCAGAGAACCAACCACCGTTCGGCACACAGTCTATCAGGTGGACTCCCCTCATCCATTCACGCCCCATTGCCCCCTTTCCACCTTCGACATAGATCGTACAGCAGGAGCACCTCGGCGGCTGAGGACTTTTTGGTCGGGAAGCAGATGTTAGAGGAAGAGATTCGACGCGAGGGAAGGGGATTTGGAACGTCCTCTACTACGTCCGCCTCCTCGTACATGACGGATCTTCCACCTTGGCCAGGAATCAAGCCGTTAGCTTCTAGGATGTTGAAGGAGACCAGAGCTGCGGGCGGGGCCTGGAACAGTCGTCCTCGGAGATTCGAGGCTCACACACTACGTTTCAGGCACCCCCGACATCAAACTCGCCCCAGGACGCCCCCTCCCCTTCAGCAGGCCCATCGTCCCCATTGCTCTGGCGAACGCAGCTCTCTTCAGGTTTGATGCGACAGACCTTACGCTCTATTGACTCAGGGGCTACCCACACTCTCTCAAGCACCGCTGACCAGGTCATCCATAAGTCGTCTGGTGCTCAGTCTGGAGAGCACCATCCACTTCAAGCCATTCCAGAGGCCATCAAGTTACAACAGCATCCTCCAGGCACACAACCTCAGAACCGTTCTCAGCCGGACCTGGTCTCCCAGATCTCACAGCCTGAGCCCGAGAATTCATTCACAGCGCCGAGCGCCCCTCGACCTGGATCTTCAGCTGCGTTTGTACAGCTACCCACACAGAACGCTGTTACCCCTGGCATGGCAGTCTCTAGCTCCTTCTCTGTTGCGAAGCCCAACCGCTCTGCCCACCTTGCTTCAGATGCCACCGGTAATCCATCTGCTCAGGACATGATCTACACCCGCAACAGGCTTGATGTCGTCTCCAACCCAAATGGCCCGTCTAGAGCCAGTACACCGACAACCGTCGTCTGCAGCCAGAGCACTTTGCATGTCAACAGTCAGGTTACCGTCAAGGAGGAACCAACGGAACAGGCTCTCAACTCTGCGGTTGGGGCATTGAAACTCGATTCGGCTCCGGCTCTAGATCTTGCATCCACCCACTTTCAGCAGGAGCAGACAGTGAAGCAAAGGTCTATCATGGTGTTAGCGCCTCGGGCTCTCACACCTACTCGCTGGGAGGATATGAACGTATAGGCCCCCATTCAGCGCGATGATGGAGCTTTGCCCAAGCGCGGTGTCCAACTTTCCGCAGAACTTGTTACCTGGCTTGAAAACTACGTGCCTTGTTCCTCTGCCGCCAGCGAAGCGCAGCTCCTTGCTTGGCGGGATGAGCTTTGCCGCGCCAATGCAAGAGTTCAGCATGAACTAGACAGATGGATACAAGGGGGCCGGCATGCCTTGCCCCGTCACACGAATGGGTAGGTGAGAGGCCCGGGAATGCCTGGACTGTGGGTCAAAGTAAGTACAGCGAGTCCCGAGATGGCATGGTGCAGGGAGGAGACCATTGGCGTCAGGGGATGGGTGAATGGAGAGCAAGTTGCGAGTCTAATGCTCTGTCTCAAAAAACAACTTTGAATGGTCGGGCAGATTATCAAGCTGTGAAATAGTGTGAATTGCAAATAAACATGACGCAAAAGGTGGCTAGAGAGTTGTTAAAAATGAGGCGTGGCAGTTTCTCGACAAGTTTATTTTGTACTTTCGCTACTCGGCCTTTCAAAATGCCCCTTTAATCTCCCTTGCTTGTACTGATTTGCACTCAACTCTGACTGACACACAACGGTCGCCAGTGCAAGGGGTGCATCAAATCGTGAGAGTGAGAAAAGGTAGGCCAACATGTGGACTCTTGATGACGCAGGATGCATGGCCACGGACAAGGAACACAGACACGGCCACCAGGAAGCCATACGTCAGCATGGAAAAACAGGTGGCTGAATGGGTCACTAAGAGCCGACGCGGATACAAAAGGGGGCCGTCTCTGCCACGGAATCTGTTCTCCTCTTCAGACTTGTAGTCTCCCCCAGACCCTCCAACCACCACGAAATAGACCATCGTCCAAACACACCTGCCAGACCTACTCAAGACTTTCAACATGCCTGACGAGAAGGTTGACCCATACATGAGGGGTTGGCAGCTGAGGCGCATTTACGAAAAGTACAAAGATCAAAACGGCGGCAAGACCGTAAGAAGCATCAACGCCACCGACCTTGCCTTGATGGAGTACTGTCCCTTGTCTGAGAGTACTGAAGATGAAAAGAGATTCATGACGGAATGGACCACGAATGCCAAGTCATTAGGCGGGGCGCTTGGCGCTTGGAGGAAGAGTATGAAAGAGTTGGGCCACGTTGCCAGGCTAATGGAGGAGGATGATGTACCAGCCAGCAAAGCCAAGCAGGACAAGGGCAAGGGCAAGGACGTGGAGAGTCTGGAACCTGTCCAAGAGCAGAATGAGCCCGACTCGGCCGTGCCAGATTCCCCTCGGGTTCCCGCAAAGATACCACTTGTTCACCCGCCGCCTGCTGTCAACCCACCAGTCACTGAAGGCGTGGTGACAGAAAGGCTCTGTCATTCCCAGGCTGAGCTCAGTCCTGGTCGGCGTCCAGATCTATTGGCACTCACTGAGAGTCGGCTGCAAGTCTCGCATGCCAACGCGGCTGTACATCTTCCGTCGGCTCCTAGCCCGAAACGAGGACCATGACCAACACCCCATAACAACACTCATCAAGCTCCGCACAACCACCAGCATCCGTGTTGAGAGACCTTGCACAGCTCAGCCTAAGGCCAGAGGCCGAGGCCACCGTTGGGGACAGAGGTTCTTCGTCACCCAATGTACAGCCTCTGACTTTGAACAACGTTGCAAGCATCGGACGGAACATTGTTCGTGATATCCAAGGCTACGTGGAACAGGTCATCCCTCGCAGAAATATAGGTCCTTCTCAACCTGTGGAAGCTGGCGAGATGGTCTATCCCGAAGAGGTATCCAGAGCAAGTTCTACGGCCCATGCTCTCTCTCAGCGTCAGGAGGATGTTGAGCCAGCCCTCACCACCGAGGACGATGCCATTTTTACGGTAGAAGATGGAGATCTGTACTAATTCTATCATGCACTTCGTCATGGTATTGTTCCCAGACTAGGGACAACAAGGCTAAAGCAACGGCCATAGAGCTACATGACGGGATTATTGGGGGTCAGGAGGATTGGAGGATGGATGGATGAGAAATAGATCATGGATGTACAGGAAGAAGGAGAGGCATAATCTAGCAGACTGTATGAAGCCTTTTTGTAGCCTGATGGCCTGATGACTCAAATGCGCCTTGACGCTCTTCAACTGTTTCTACAGACTAAAGCCTGCCTCGTAGCCGGAAAGCCTATCGGCAGTGGTGCCAGTCTCAGGTGATATTGCTGTAAATCAGTGTTCTTGTGAGGCCAAAGGCTGCAGGAAACCAAGAAGCCTCCTCGAGACCTAGATGGTTGAATACAACCATCAATGAGACACGCCCAGTGCCTT
The DNA here is from genome assembly GCA_003947045.1 of Fusarium ambrosium. Classification (NCBI taxonomy): domain Eukaryota; kingdom Fungi; phylum Ascomycota; class Sordariomycetes; order Hypocreales; family Nectriaceae; genus Fusarium; species Fusarium ambrosium. The sequence continues at coordinate 10,792 of NIZV01000410.1, forward strand.
TGTTGTGATTCCACTCCAAGTGAGAGTACGTGGACACTCATTTAAGATGCTGATGAGCTGCACTGGGAGGATGGACAAGAAGGCTCAGAAATGTTGTTTCGGCGAGAGAGTCGAGCAAGACGACCGATATCAATACAAAGCAGTACAAATAAGAAACAGAGGAGGAAAAGAAGAAAGCCGATGGGTACTCGACGCTCGGTTGTGCAACGAGATGACAACAAACCAACAGGTCCAGCGAGGTAGGCAAAGCCATTCACGGTCCAAACAGACAACTGCCCCATTGGACTTGACTTTTCTACACACTCCGGCAACCCCTTGATGCGGCTCACATGCTTTTCAACCTCGGCGTGGCCATCCTCAAAGGAACGGTCTGGCTCCTCCCAGGACTTCCAGTCTGCCTATCGCCGATAAAGAGAGTGGCCAAGTGGAGAGCAGTCTCCTTGTTGTAACGTTCAACGCGATCCCAAGCCTCACGTTTCATGCGATCAATGGTGGGTGTGGACAATAGCTTCTGGGCTAGGGCTCATCCAGCTGGTCTCATCGTCGGATGACGAGTCAGAGCTTGATAGATCCCCCATCAGAGTGTCTTGGGGGGCGTCGTGATCTGCTCGCTGTCTGAGAGCTAGCTCCTGGTCTGACCACTCAGAGTTGATGATCACCATCCCTGAATCACTGGTCTTGTCTTTGAGGATATGAGCACTTGGATGAGACTCACCTTTAAAGAAACTCGACGCCCTCTTACTCATGATGGAATCTTCATCGCTCGTGACTTCTTGGCCAACGTCATCGCCTTGGTCCGAATCGACATCGTCTTCGGCAGAGAGGAACATATCAGGGATGCCGTGGTGAGTGTCATCCTCTTTAGTAGCGAAGTGGCAACGAGAAGAACCATCGAGTAGTGGAAATAGGTGATGGGCGACTCGTTTTGGTTTAGGTAGGCTATCTTCTGAGTCGGAGCTGTGTTTCCGAACTCTTTTCCCTCTAGGAAGCAGCGAGACTAGGCTGAGATTTGCAAAGCTCTCCATGTCCAGAGACAGGGGCTCAAGATGCGAGAAAGGGTCAGAGGGAGACGAGGGCGGCTGGGTCACGACGACCCAGGGCTGCCCTCAATTCAGGTTCAATCGCTTTTTTCGGGCGATTTAATTGTGAACTTTTAAAATCGAATTGATGAGGACATTTGGTGGGTTAAATTGCCTTGATTGAATTGAAGTAATGGCCGTTAGGGAGGGGGGTTATGTATGAAGGCATTATGGCTGATTGGTCACGTGGCCACCTGCGCGACCACGATGAGAACGATGAGAATGATGAAAATGATAGCAAGTATTATAAGTATTATAAGTATTATAAGTATTATAAGTATTATAAGTATTATAAGTATTATAAGTATTATAAGTATTATAAGTATTATAAGTATTATAATTATCTCTTAATTAAAAAACTTAATAATATATTATAAAAGAGGGATTATTAAAACTATATCTTAATTAGATTTAATAAATTACTCTAGCTTTATAGAATTAAATTATTATATTAAATAAATCATGCTTTGAATTGGAGCCTGGGCGTGATAAGGGCTAAAGGAATCTCTTAGGCAGGCTGAGCTGGAGGGCCAGCCAGCCTTGCGTACGCCTCAATAGCAGAACAATACCAAGTATGATTAAAGGGAATGGTGAGGATTGCTTACCGTGGCGGATTTATTTGATAATGCGACCGTTAGGGGAATCACCTGTCACATTACGCCTTGGCTTTTGCTCGTCAGGGGCGACACCAAGGAGATTGCTTCGTCACAGGATCTGAATGCTCAACTGTCCGTTTCGTGTGACCTATCCAAGGCTGCAATGCATGCTGCATAAGTTGATCCGATGGTGAGGCATGTACGGATAGGGATATGTATGAGACCACAAGGCACACATTGCTTCCAAGATCAGCTTCCATCTCCTTGAAAGTGGCATGTATGGACTGGCCATGTTCCGAACAAAGGAATCGCAAGGTTGAAAGCAGTGAAGCTTGGTCAAATAAGTTGGTTTATCGACAGCGAGAAGTCCGGACTATTCCTAACATGGGATAACAACAAATTAGACAAAATTTCTACCTCCTTCATCCACAGTCCGAGATGCCATGCCCAGCCCAATGCCCTTCACCATGCTTGCCCACCCGACAGACTCTTTTCGCGCCGCGACTAGATGTCCTACCAACGACACAGCTCTTTGAGGCTCTTCAGTCTCTTCTCCGAGCTCATCGACCAGCCAGAACGATCCAGGGCCGTGACAAAGACTCGGGCGTAGTGGGCGCGTGATTCGTCTTCCAGAAGGAAAGTGACGATCTGACTCATGATCTGAGCTCTGGCCTCCTCGTCGCTCTGTGCTCCATGGGGAATGTTCTGGCCTGGCTCGACGTAGCCGGAACGCTTTCGTCGCTTCTCCACCATATCCATGAGCGGCTCGCCCTTCTCCTGGAACGAATCGATGATGGTAGAGCGAAGGGCTCTGTGCTGTGGCGACCCTTTCGTGGCTGAATTTGAGGGAGGATGAAAGGGGGAGGCCTTTCCATTGAGGCCCAGAAAACTGTACATCGGCTCAGGTCCAGAGTCGGTCTGGTAATCGAGAAGGTGGCGATGAATGGCACACGCACGGAATTGCCACGGTGGCAACGGGGGAACATGGACTATTTCAGCCTGGAAAAGACTTCGTCAGCCGGGTGATGGTACTGGCCCTGAAGGAATACTTGCCTGCGCGGTGGCCGAAGGGGTCTTTTGCCCGGAGAAGCATTGCATAAGGCAGGCGAGAACGATAATAACAAGCATGACTGTTATGGAGATCAACTTGGTTGGACTTGGGTTTGATGCGGTTGGGGCACGCATCTTTGTGGAGGCACCGCTGGAGGGGAGGGGAGTGTGCGGTGGTGAGTGGTTGCTATGTTCTGGCAAAGTAAAGGAGTACGAAAGAAAGATAGGCGCCTGGATATTGGCACAAACAAAAGAGGAGGTTGAAGAGCTAAATGCGAGTGAGGCAAAAACAGAGGATGGAGAAACCATAAGTACCAAAGACCAAAGATCAAGCCAGGGAACGGGCAGGCAGAAGAATCGGTAGCCTGTTGGTCCCACGATGGCATCTAAAGTTAGAAACATGAGTCACTCTATTCAGGTGCGGTGAGGCTGAAAGAACAATAGATCCTCACATAATGGCTGGTTTCAAGCCCTATCGCAATCTTATTTCTAGTATTCTCCATGGGAGGCCTCATGACGTTGTCTAGATTTAGAATCACGAACCACCTGAAGCCAGCTAGCCACTGTCTTGGATCCTCCATGTTCTGACGGCCTCGCCGAACCTGAATAGGAGGATCCAAGGCAGTGGCTGGCTGGCTTCAGATACAACGTGATCTATCGTATTCCAACTCTGACAAGCCTCAATCCCCAGGTGAGTCAGCGTATTAGTGTTTCAGCAAGTTTGAGAATTCTGCCCCCCAGATTTCTCACTCTTTTCGTTGCCTTGACATGAGCATGCGGGTATAAGTATACCATACACAGCCGCCATCCTCACCGTCAAGCCCAACATCTCCTCTGTTGTTACAGCACCCGCGTCTTCCGCTCATTTGTCCGCTCATTTGTCCTTTCATTTGTCCATTTTACCGTATTTCTCGTTTTTTACACACTATCTTTTCTTTTCCTCTGGACTCGAACCTACTCTACATCACCTTGTTTCACAGGCAGGCTCCTGTGGCCCTTCCGAGTTGTGTTTCTGGCGCTGCTACTTCTTGAGTGCTACTCTGGGCCTCTCGGTACCTGGTAGACTCCCCCCTACCATTCAGATGGAGACGCTGGTTCTGACCTTTGCTCTTGGTTTCTAAACCTCGACTCCTTTGCTTTGAACAGCCTCCCTCCTGAGGTTCGACCATGGACTCCAACGGCAACCAGTGGGACAAGCACCATTCAGACCGGACGTACAACCATGCGTCATTCAAGAGAGGAGCAGCCTCCTCCTCTTCCAACCCCCCCCTCAGAGCCGGAAAAGGGGGGGTCTGACAACGAATCCGTTGACCAGATCCACCCACAGCCCAGTGCCTCCCGAGGTCAAAGTAAGCCGACTCCATCATCGCCTGGGGATGGACTGAACGACGAAATTTTGAACCGAATCCGGAAAAAAGCCTACAAAAAGGTACATCGTCCCGTTCGGCCTCGAGTTTCGCGTCACAATAACCCGGCAACGGGGAGACTGGTAATGGCATCCCTCAGATGCCACCCTTGCCAGAAGACCCTGAAACCAAGATGACCAAGAAACATCACGACCGAATCCGCCAGATGGCTTATGCGGGCAAAGGCACATCGGCCTCTTCCTCCACCTCGGGCTCTTCCCTTTCCGACGCGTCTTCTCAGGACTCACAAGTCCCCCCTCCTCAGCCTTCTGTGTCTCAAGGCCAGACGAAGCCCCCTCACGAACCATCCAAGTCATTTCGTCCTACCAGTCCAAAGCCCATTCCGCAGCGTGGGCAGCAAGGCCAACTCTCAAGTCAGGAGAACCAAGGGACAGGACCCAGAGTGCCAGGCAGCCATTCTGGTACCGAAGACTCGGGAAAGCCGTCCAACCCGCGCCAAGACTCGTCCCCATCGACAACCAACCACGAAGCGACTGAATCTCGGCCACCCCTTTCCGAGCCTCATCAACCTGCTTCCCGTAAGCAGCAAGAGTCTCAACCCCATCACAGCAGAGGATTTCCGCAAGGGCCAGGTGAGACCACTGGCAAAGATTCTCGTTCCAAGCCAAAGACGAGGACCGCCCCCGAAGCGGGCAGCAAGGAAAAGGCCTCTCCCAATCCTCCACAGCCTGACAGGTTCGATGGCTCCCAAGCTCGGGACGACAGTCACGAGGCTAAGGCCAGCCAGCATCAGGCGTCCTTCAAACCAGCCGCCACCGGAGCGTTTCAAGGCATCGTATCGGTTGTGACAGCCCCCTTCAGGTGGCTTGAGATGCTTTGGTCCTTGATGATTGCTTTCGGGTGGGCTATAGTCCAGAATTTCCCTAGCGTGCTGTTGTTCCTTCAAACACTACTGGCCTTGATCGCTGCAAAGTTTGGGAAAGGGACCGTCGTCCAGATCAAAGATTGGGTGTCAGATAGCGCGGGGACGGTTGCTGGCTCCGCAAAGGCAATTCTTGATTCCAAACACGCCGATGTCCTTGAAGCCTACGGGTGGAATAAGGATATCCCCTATGAGAAGTTGCCGCCCGTACTGCCTTTGGTGATTCACCTTGAAATCTGGGAACCTGGACTCAAGTTGGCTTTCCGCGATGTTGACAGTCTTGAACCCTTGATTCCTGACCTCGACTTGGGTGATGTGGCCAGGAAGAAGAAGCAGATGCCCATTGAGATGGCCAAGAAGCTCAAGAAGCTGAATTCCTTGTTTGTCTCTGAGCTGACCAAGTCCCTTGGGCCCTCGAGAATCGTCATGACAGAGTTACTCTGGAAGATTGAACACCACCCAGTCAAGGATATCTTGTACTCTGATATGAAGGCAAGTACATCATCACTAGAGTTAGTAAAGACATGATATTGACCATTTCCATAGGAGGCCGAGACAAGTTGGCTCACCAACTGGTGGAAACCAAAGACCCGAGCGCGCACTGAGCTTGAGAATCGGCTTAAGTCGACGCTCGGGGTGTTCAAGACGAGTCTCCACGATCGCTCAAGCTTGATGAGTAGAATGTATGGCCAACAGGTGACGGACTTGATACTCAACACTGAGGTATTTGTTTGCAGCATGGCCAATAAGTTGAAGGGCGAATACGACATCATGGTCCAAAAGGCGACTGAGAGTGACGACGACACATTTCGGCTGTGGTTGTCAGCCCATGACTTGGAGAACACGGCGGGTGGCCAAGCCGTTGATGAGGATCAAATCGCCTGGTCCAAAGCTCTGACAGGAATGTCCAACACGTATTCCAACGTGAAAGCAGTCTGCGAGACAATTAGCCTTGACAAGGAGATTTTCATGGAGGCGTCCAAGCTGATGGCAGATGAGATCAAACATCTCAAGAAGGCCATCAACAGTCTGGAAACGACCCAGAACAACCTCAAAGGGTTTGATGATGAGCAATTCAATGTCGACTACGCGCGCAGGGTTGAGACGAAGCTTCTTGCAGAGGAGGTGAGAACATGGCTGGATGTGACCAAAAAGTACTACGGAAAGGATAGTGAGGAGGAGTAGGGGTGTAGCGAAGAAGGATAATTAATTGCAGGGACGAGAAAGCAAAGACTGGCAGGAGAGATTAGACAGTGTAAAAAGTAATGGAACATATAGTTAATAATGTATTTGGCTATGTCTTAAAGAAAGTGGAATAAGGCCAACGACTCATTTCTGATTACATGGATACTTCTGTACTGCGATGGTTGGAGTCGTCTTAACATAATTCTTTCCCTTATTCGTCCGGTTAGAAAGACTGATGATGAAAGATAGGAGGGTTGAAGGGCGACACTCTTCGTGTCAGTAACCTACACGGCTGATTAGTGAGTGCAGTAATACGCCAGTCGCCGAGTCCAATGCATAGGTTAAAATAAGGAGAAATGTGATTTAACGAGCGAGCCTGGAGAGGCGGCAGGCGGCATTGGATTGCGAGTCAAGGCTTCCAATCTTTCTACTGCTACCGTCTCTCAACATCGGAGAATGGAGTCTCCCAGGCGTGCCCTATCGTCAAGTGAGACAAACTGGAACAATGCTTAGCTGCATCCGGGGAAATGACCAAGATGGTAGAGCCGCCGGACTGGATGGGGTTGCTGTTCCGCTCAAAATGGAGAATCCGGGCTCCCAGTCCCGGGAGCTAACTTGACCCTTTGCATGAGAGTTGATTGCCCTAGACTGGGCCCGTGAGATTCACCCCCACACTTTTGGTGGTCCGTCTACCTACTGTCGAGCTAGCGAGCTGTGCCGTCGACTCCGCAGGGTAGATGGCTTCGTCAAAGCACCAAGGCGCCCTCCATATCAGCCATCAAGATCCCAGCGAAACAACTTGCCCACCAGCCCCGCGATGATGCCAACTCAAAGCGCCATCAAGGGAAAGAGACTTTGGCGCTCTGTCTGGCGGGACTATGCACTCGGGGGGCCGAAAGACTGGTCTGGCGTCGTTGGCGTCGTCCAAACCAGATCCGGCCCGTAGAAAGCAGTGGAACACTTAATTCTGCGCTCTCATGCCCTGTTCCGGCTCGACGGGCCTGTTCGGTTTCTCCACGGTCAGAATGTAGTCCCAAGATGATTCAAAACAGTCATCTATTCGTCAATCTTCGCACGAGGTCTCTTGCAGTCGATGCATATTCTCTAGGCCTCTCCCTTCAATCTAGGCTTCACAATATCTATTTGAAACCATCTGTCATCACTTGCTAGATTTATTCCGGGCCTCATAAAGCCGGGAGGTCCGGCACGGTGGTGTGGAATGTAAAAGCAGAGATATCATCGGCGACCAGACCTTGACTGAGGGTCGTCTTATAGCTCGCACGGTACACGCCTTTCGTTATATGTGTAGTTTAATTCAGTAAGACCATCCTAGGGTTTGTCAAGGTTACATACACCTGTTTACTTCTAATAGTAGGGAGTGGTGATGAATTCCTTATCCGTCCCGTTGTATTTTGTCCACAGTGTGACATCTCCCATATGGACGCTGATCGAGGGCCCATGTCTTTGATACACATACATGACCCTGAAAACCACTTGATGTGAAGTCTTTCCCAGAACCAATCATATAAGCAAAAACATTGCCCGTCCACGGGTTCCCGGTCATCCTCTGTGTATTTGGGACCCCGTATCCGTTAGCTCGGCTCCTGGGCCTTTTCTTAGGCCCATTTTCCCTCCAAGCTTGCGTCAGCGCAACCAGGGGCTAGTATCGAGGTAGCGTGACTTGAGTAGTACGGCAACTTTCTCTCTAGATCAGAAAGTTGACAAGCCAGGGACCCCACACGGTGTAGATCTGTTTTCAGTTATCAATATTCAGAATCACAGGGGTCGCCAAAACGGGGGGCCTTGATCTCCTCCAATACCGAGCCATCTATCAAGCTTCTTTGAGATGCACACAGGCCTTCAGCAATGCTCATGAGTCGTTGGCTTCGAATCATTCAAAGATGCCCATCACCAGATTTTTGGGACTCGAAAATCCCTTTGAGCGAGACCCTGATTCTCGGTCTGATTCATTCGGGGGGGGGGGGTTCTGCTGCAGGTATCATTGAAGACGCCTGGAAGAAAAGGGGAGTTTAACCATTGCAACCATTGATTAAACGAGAAAAAAAAATTATGTAAAGGTCATCCAAACGTATGATAATATCCAAACGGCAATCACTAAAGGTATCTGAAGAACCCAAAACAGGAGATTAGAGGTGTAACCAACTAAATAATACTATCTTGCACCTTTCGATTGCCCCTCTCCCATTCACGAGTCGAGCACATACTCAGCTCAGGTTCTATCCCCCAGGACATCCTTCACCGCGGTGACACTGGTTGTCGCAGCCGCCGCGTTTCTTGCAACGACAGTTTTGACACGATATCGTGCATGGACAACCTCCATGGAAGTACTGACAAGTATGCTTAGTTAGTAATGATTACTCCAAGACTCGGAAGCTCAACTCACCGTCAATTCCTGTTTACACTTGGCCAGTTCATCTTTTGAGAGCCGTGTCCAAGGACCGGAGTTAGCCTCCGAGGCGTCCAAGATGGCTTGAACCTTATCCCTGAACTCACTCGACATTTCCTCATTTGTGACGAGTGGGTTCTCCAGTTCGAACCTTGATGCTTCCATGACTCTGACCATTGACTTCGGGTGCCAATGCATAGTCCCCGTCATCAAGACATTGGTCAGGGACAGCGGAGCATGAAGCGTGGTTCCTGGTTGAACCAGAGTACTGCCCGGCTCGAGGTACAGGGCAATGCCGTTAGCTTGGTAGACACCTGTATCCAGCCACTTCTTAAGGTCTTCTAGATGAAGACCTGGCCACGTCACCCAGAGCTTCTCACCATCTTCGCAAAAGGCAGTCGTGATAACGTGATGTCGATCAACGTGTGGAAGATGCATAGCACCTCGAGTAGCCAAGAGCTGGAAGTGTGTTGAGGCGGTAAGGTCGATTGGGATGGCACCGTCAGCCTTGCCCTTGCTTCTCTTCCCACGCTTCGCGGGCTGGTCGCCGATCTTCATTCTCTTTCCATTCCCAGATCGACCAACATCCGTGATTATGTGATAATCGGGTATGTTCACCAGGCATTCCGGAACAGCGTTCTTCTTTACGCCAGCCAAGTTCAGAAGATTGATAGCACGATCTCCTGGCTCTGGGTCACGAAACCGCCGGGTAGCATCTTGGGATGGCCACTGCTGCGGTTGATGACCTTGCTTGGAAAACATCGCCCCAAAGTCATGAACGTCAAGAGCAGGTTGGGACTCAAGGTAGCTGAGATACCAAGGAAGCCCGACGAATCTTGGGTTTGGATTCATGGCGGCAGGAACCAGTATGGGGAGCTTGCACGGTCCATGCCTCAGGACAAGCTCAGCTTCGTCCATAGAGCAAATGACATATTCGGTAGTTGGGCCGTTGATCGTGTCCGCCTTTGTCAGGTACTCTGCGGCGGTCAGGGGAGTCCCAATATCTGCATCGCGGAGGATCAAACCGAACTGCTTGGCGTCGTGGGCTTCGCGGAGGCCGTCTGATCCCTTCGACAACAGCTCATCGATGAGTTGGCGAGATTCTTGCAGCTTCGCCGCCACCTGGTGTGTGTATGCTTGAGTGTCTGTCGGTGAAGCTGTCGGAGTCGACGCCGAAAAGTCCTGGGTGGTGACCGTGGTGAGATTGTCGTTGCTCTCATCGTCAGTAGGAGGTTCATGCTGAAGTACCAATGCAGAGGCAGCTTCAGTTATCGTCGATAGACGACTGACATCGAGCAAATTTCCAGATGCTCTGGCCAACTCGCAAGTTCTCTCGTGAGCCTTCTTTAACGGCTCGCCACAGGCACAAAAGCGATGTACGTTTCTCTTGTGCTTTCGAAGCAAGTCTTTGCGCGGAAAGGCCTTGTCACACTCGTCACAGGTGAAGGTGACAGATGCTCGGCAAACGATGTGATGCCGGCTGATCTCCTCACCAGCGAACACTTTGTTGCACCCACCACATGTATCGTGCTGCAGCTTGTAGTGTTGGTTTATGTACTTTGGATGGAAAGTACCTTGACATCCCCGTTTGCAGGTGACAGGTTCGGATTGTTTAGGCATCATGGGTCAAGACGATGGCGCCAGAAATGAGAGGCTGTCGTGGAGGCCAGAGGGAACAACAGGCGCACAGGCTGTCAAGAAGGTCAGTGTGAACAAGAGGCACGACGAGCCGCGTAGAATAGCAAGTCGTGATGGCGAAATATAGGTGGGGTGAGACGGTCACTACCGCAATGGCCACAAAAGAAGAGTGTTCCGATGATGGAACAAGATGACAAGGCTAGAGGCCAAGGCTTGTTGTTGTTTACCACCGGTAGGGAGCTTGTATTGATATTGCTTTTCCGGGGGATGTGGCTGGGCGTCTCTGACTGTGGCGTGCGTGAAAGATATGGCACGAACTTGGCCGTAACGGTAACCAGTATCAAAGTAGAGGGCCAGCTTGATTAAACAAATATTCACCATGGGCGTTACCAAGCTACCCTCTGGGCCAGTACATATGAACCCGCTCCCATCTTATCCCCTTGGTCACAGTCCTGCCCTTCGCTGAATCTTCCAGATATTGTCTGTCGGTTATCCCGGCTTCAACTATGATAAAGAACACATTTCCAACACACCATAGCATCATATCCCAATTCTAAAACAATGGCTGAATCTTCCCCGTCCCTCGTTAATGATGGCCCTTTGGGTCTTTCAGAAACGCCTTTTAGACCTACTGCAGCTCAACATGCCGATACGAGTAGCGACTTCTTCAGCAGCTCTCCGGCTATGGACTGAATGATGCAGATCCACGATAGCTTGGCGAGTGTCCGACATGCCAAGCCGGAGAGGACTTCTCAGGGGCTTCTGCCTGTAAAAAGCAAGAATAATATCAACGCGAGGTTTCAGCTCTGTCCACGTCAACGGCAACGGTTATTACGGGACAAAATGGGGAGGGCCCAGAACCTTGGCATCTGACCAGTACGCTGCAAACGAATTGCCGAGAATAACAAGGCACAGCAAGGCGAGTCGGAAAAAAAACTCATTTAATTTGACAGCGGAGGGGGCCACAGACTCTGCGAGCGAAGCACGAAAACCCCTGGCAGCGACGTTGGAATAAGCTCAAGCCAAGACTGGGCTAAGGGGGGATGACAGGGGATGGCCAACGGCTGACGCTTGGCCTCATTTGTGGAAATGATCCATCGTCGATCACCAACGAGTAAGTACCCGCATGAGTCATTGCGGGAGATTGCGGCCGAGGCTGGGGAGAGCCATGCGTTGCATAACATAGGTATACCTTTATGCTATGCACTAGGCAGGGGTGCTGAGCTTGTGCCATCAGATGATAGGGGTCCCTTCAGCACATTACATTACAGGTGGGTTATCGACATGTCCGACCAGCGAGTGAGAACGAACAGGGGCTGACAAAACTTTGCCTTGACGAGGAATTCGATACACCATGAAACAGCAACGACTAGATCCCAGCAGTCATCCGAGGGCCAAGGGGCTGGGCTGGTGCCGCAAAAAAATAGAAATGCCTGGAGCTGAAAAAGGGGCCACGAGCGAGTCTCCGTCAAGAAACATGCCCCAACATGAATGACATTGGTGAAAAGTCTACCTCATCCCTGTAACAAGATTGATTGTCCCAAGCGGAGCAGCCCAGCACGCTCTTCAATCGTGTTGTCCCCGGAGGATCGGGAGTCGGACAAAGTGGATGCCCCGGGCGCGGCCGGTCTTGCCGGGGCTTGCCGGGCCACTTGCCGGGGCGAACCCCTATTTTGTCGGCCTCCGCCAGACTGAGAATGAGTAAAGAGAAAGTCGCATGCGCGATCATTGCGATTTGTCCTTGTCTTTGCCAACTCGGACATCTATAGGGGCTCTGATGAATATTGTACTTGGCCTTCTCTGGCCTTGAACACCCATCAGACCTTGTTGGCATTCGGCACTCTTTTGAGATCAGCGATCTTTGATCAATGTGACTCTTCAGAGTGCGCACCAGTTGGCGCATTTCCTCCCATTGCACGACTTTTTTCCTTTCTTTTTGGCCCGGATTCTCCGATCTGTCTGAGGCGCTTAACGCCGGATCTGGAATCGTGTAATAAACGGCAAGGCATTTTATGGCTGTCAAGGTAGAAGCAGTTTGTGCTTCAAGGCACTTTATGCCAGACACAGAGGGGAAGCACTTTATGCTTCAAGGCATTTTATGCCAGAGACAGGGTAAAGCACTTTATGCTTCCGTCCACGCTGCGTTCCCTTCAACCCCAGAGACACTTCCTTTTTTTCTCTCCCTAGCCATGGGCAAGCGTCTGATACCTCAGCTCAGGGTTTCGCTCGAGACGCGCATTCGATCCTTCTGTGCCCTGGCACGAATCGATCCAGGATATCTTGTGTACCGAAGCATCTTCCGCTTCCAGCCACTCGAGCTCAAGGCATTTTATGCCTTGATATATACCCTTCTTCTCCTTGACAGTCACTTTCGCCCATAACCTTTCCCTCCCCTCCACCAAAAGTCCTCCTCGGATGGTTCTAATGCCAACATCTCTACACATTGAATGATGAGATGTTTCGGTGTTATCGTTATTATTTTGGTGTTATTATTCTTTCGGCGTTTCCGCTATTGATTCGATGTTTTTGTTATTATTGTCGTTATCGCTATCGTTGTCGTTATCGTTGTCGTTGTCGTTGTCATGGTTATTATGCTTTTAGGTTCTCTTGTCCATGGCCCTCTCCTCCCCAGTCACTGGCAATGGCGACTTTGCGTAGGTAGTGGTAGAGTAACAGAGGACCAATCATAGTCAAGAACCGTGATTGTAAGCTCGGCTCTGACCGCATGGCGATCTCATGAGGTCGACGACCATGATGAATGGCGCAAAAGGGCACAAGCTCAACATGCCTTCTCGAGCTAGACGGAAAGATTGCAACCGAACAACACTGTAACTGAGCTCGTTGGTCGCCGCTGCCGAAGGAGGTGTCAAATGGGGCGGTTGATGATGGATAAAAGAGATAGGCGAGCGCTGTTATGCTCTTCTGTACGTTCGGGCTAGGACTTGTTGGAACGGAACGTGGATTGGTACTTTTGCATGTTTCTGTGCTTCATGTAGTTGACTCCGTTGAATTCACCCCTGTAGTTGCCCCGTTGAACTCAATTTGTCCTTGATGCCAACGATTGGTGCTTGAACGAAGGCCGCGTATTGCTGGGTCGAGGCGAGTTGAGAGAATCCGGTCTCCCATCAAAGCTTCCAAGGGCATTTGCTGAAGACATTGCCATTGACAAATGCATGAGTTCATCCGCTGATGAATAGGTGCGTGCTCATCGTACAGGTACTCGCATACGCAGTATGGAGTCATTGAGCGTAAAGACACATCATCCAATAAGAGACTTCGATGTTGTACGGATCATAGCGGGGCGAAGGGAGCGGCGGACGAGGGCCGTAGATTCCTCGACTTGGACCTTGTTGGTGAGGGCATCGCTGAGGAGCTGAATCTTTCAAGTGGATTGTGTGTGGATTGAAGTGGCAGTCGATATTAGGGGCGGCGAGAGGCTCGGAAACTGTGCTTTCGAACGTATGAGATTGGGAATCGAGGAGGAGTTTGTTGAGTGGCGGGCTTCTGGAAGATGCCACCATCGCCATAGCCTGGCACTCATGAGACATAAAGAAGGGGCCCCACGGAATCATGACGATGCTTGAACTGGGGCGCCAGGACCCAGGTCCAAGGTTGAAGCATCCTGATGTGGTTGTTTATTGAGTTGATGGTGCAGGAGTAGAGTTCTGGTGCGCAAGATATCGAGGTAAACGTGGTGCTCACAGACAAGAGACTTGCGAGTGTCCTTAGCCAGGGGCTTTGGCCAAAAGATTATGCAGCACTCCCAGAGCTTGAAGGATAGTAGGAATCTGACATGGTGGGTGATGGCCTAGTCCATGAGCCTCAAATGCGCTGTCTTCATCATGGGCACGTGTGCTCCCATCATCATGCAGGTTTGCTTGGTCACGGCACGTGTCCCCCTCCTTCCCTTGCTCTATGTTTCTAGACTGATTCTACGTAGATATGTCTAACCTCTGAACGGACTAGACGGAACGGATGGATTGCTCCGGGACAGGGGCCACTAGAAATCTACAGCCACATTCTGGAGATGAACAGGCTGGTGATGTCTTGGCGGCTTCGCCCTGGTGAATACGGGCGCGTAATAGGCTGCCCGGCTTCCTCACCGCCGTTGACCATGCCACGCCAACGATGCCGCTAATGCAAGCACTCAATGAAGGGTGGGAACGTCATGAACAGCTGGCTCATGCGACGGTGCCCATGATGCTGCTGTTTACTGTGCTTCACAGTATTGGATCTTGATGTCGTTATGTGTTGATAACGTTTGACTGACGGCTTCCTTTGGATACATGATTGAAGTCAAGAAAGGAGAATGGCTCTTCTATAACATCCGGCGTAAGCACGAGAAGAGAGACGAAAGCGGTGTGAACAACTTTGCGGCGTACTCAAAGAAACATGACCACGTCATGAACAGTTGGCATTTCAAACATCCGGCGTGACCGAGCCCTTTGTGCTCCTCTTACCGCTCCACCAACCCCCTCGGGATCGTTGGGGGATTAGTAATTCACCCAAGGAAAGGGGGTACTTTGCTCCTCCCCTCCCTCCTCTCCATGATCTGTCCATCTTGACTCACATCTTTTGAACTCACTAGCAGAGGATCTTGCTCATTAGCTGTTTGATCTGAGCCATATCCCCAGCTGTCTTGTTAACCTTGGTCATCGTTTCGTCCTATCACTCTTGCTTACCGCCTCATTGAGCCTCGCCACCAAGCTATCAAAGGTCTTTCCGACCGCAGCGACACAAGTCTCTCTGGTATCCTTGCTCCGAGTTGGCTCTATTATAGTATGTATGTGTGTGTATGGTGACGTTTCTGGTGCTTTCCAACTGATCCCTCGGTAGTCATACCAAACCAAGTCCAGCAGCATGTGCTTTTCCAACACCAAGCATGTTTGTGAGGGAGTTCCCGTCTCTTCCCTCCGCAAAGGCCTTAACGTTCGGTTCGAGTGGAAGTGCAGCAATGCCCAAACTCAGATGCTCCGTCACATGGCCTTGCATGAAGTGACGAAGCAAGACTGTACCCAGGTGAGTCGGCGGCACTATCTCTTGATCAAGGTACGGAACACTGACGGGATTTCCCCCAAAGAAAGAGTTGCCCAGTTTGCTACAGGCGATCAACTGCTACTGGCCCAACTCTGAATATCCCGCCAACATCACTCCCCGAGTCCAGAGACGCATGGAAGTTCTCTTTCATAACCTTGTCTTGGACGGTATCATTCAGTCTACGCGGCTATCCACTGGCGGATGGTCTTCTGAATGGCCTGCCTGGACCAAGAACTGGCTGAAGATGGACTGGACGGGTGATACTTCGCCGCCTAGTGACATTTCCCATGGAAGAGGCACAATCATCGACTTGTCCGACCTGAAGGAGACTCTCGCCGAGGCCGTACCTACCTCTGAGGTGGCCATGACGATGAACCCATTTCCGATCTCGCCTCCTGAGTCGGTCGACATCGTCATGCCAGATGCATGCGATATACCGGCTGTCTTGGAGAGCACCAGGTTCCCCATGACGCCACAGGACTCCCCAATCAGAGGGTTTAGACCGCAGGGCATGTTTCCGGATCGACTGCCCTCTGGCTCGACCACCAGCTTCAACCAGACATTTTTCCAGGGATACACCCCGTCAGTCACTTCTGTGACATCCTTCAACCCTACGCTGGCATCTCACCATGGGAATCAGGAAGATCCCACGCCGGTACACTATACGGCATTCAACCAGACTCTCGCGCCCAACCTTGCACAGCTACACAGTACGCCCACGTCATGCACCTCGTTCAACCAAGTCTTCCTCCCACGCGAGGCCAACATGACTCCTCCCACAAGCCCCCCAAGTGGGCAGCCCTCTTTTGGGTTTGGATTTCCGCCAGCAAATAAAGAGTCTGCCCACCAAGTGCATCAATCGATGCCGTCTATCGCCACTGCCAGCTTCCAACAGCACAGGGGCATCGTGTCTGGCCCCAGCCACGCGAGGAGTCAGCTAGGAACATGCTGGCCTCAGTCAACCCAACACCAAGCTCAACGACAGGTTGGGCTCGTTGGACCTTCAGCTGATGTCATCGCACCCGCCCAGACCCCCGTCGCAGCTCCATCTGCAACCTCCTTCAACCAAACCGCTATCTGGGATACACAATACGAAACGTCCTCGCACGCTCCGTCCGTCGCCATTGATAATATCATTGATGGAGCCTCATCGTATGCTCCAACCGCTATAACGCAAATTCGAAAGCAAATCCCCGCCCTCTCCCAGATCCCCGAAGACGAGCGTCCTCAAACAAGGCATCCCTGTGTTTGGATTCATTGTGAACCATAACGTGTTCTTTTCCTGCAAGCTACCTTTCCCACATGCTTGACTCCGTCAACGATCTCGCCACAGGCTCCGGTCCCCGGGGATAATGAAAGGTGTCATCTTGTACAGAAGACGCACCTTTCCATCTGATTCTTTGTGGCTATTGCCATAGAAGTCAAAAAAAACTAGGTTACGGTCTTTCACGGTATTGGGTTTTGATACCGTCATGTATTAATAGCTGTGTTTTTTTTGTTGTTGTGGCTGATGGCTTTGACATCATTGCAGCCTATAATAAAACAAGGCATGAGAGCGCCGCCAAGGCACACCGTGCCATGCCGATGCCATCTCCGGAAAGGGTACTGCCAGCCAGTTCAGGTCAGACTGTGCTTGCTTCTCGCGTTGAACTTTGGCGCCAGAACGTCAACTCCTCCATGGTGGATCTGGACAAGGTCAAGATCGCCATGCTGTCTCAAATCTCTCTGAGTAAGAAGCTCAAGATCCGAATCAAGACTGCGCAGGCATCTACGATCCGTGAAAACATTCAAGGAGCCTTGATGAGCATCCACGAGATGAGGCGGAGCCGAGCTACAAGCATGCCGACCATGGCCAGGAAGAAGATTGGTCTAGTACTTGTCAAGCCAAGTTCGGAAAAAACAGATTATCTCTGCGTCAAACTTGAAGAGATGCGACGCGACATTGCGAAGCATGGGGAGAGCATACTGAAAGAAGTGATGGAGGTGGGCAAGTGCACTTTTCGCAGCGATGGGTGTAGCACTGTTGATAGTATTATGAGACTTTGAGGTGATGAACGATGATGAATGAATGAATGGAGAAGGTTTTTTTTTGGCCTCACGGTAGCCAGTTTGCAAGCCTTTAACTCCGTAGTATCCTGTTATGAGTAGTGCAGGTAGTTCAAGTCTGGTATTTCTGATCCATCCCAGAGGTCAAATTGCTGAGTATGAATAGCCTAGCCCAACTAAACTTGAGACGGGTAAGTTGCGGTTAGGTGAAATATGTCTCGAGATTGAGGGCATTCGGATCAACAACGCTTGGGCGCTAGGTGCACTGATCCCGATGGCCGAATAACTGACAGCATGGATATCAACGATGTTGATTTGAACTCGCCCTCATGATTCACCGGGAAAATGGCACTTAAGCAGGCCTCTTACCATGGCCTAGATCCACACACTCCAAGAGGAGCACAATACACAGTGTTTTGACACGGGTCGGAACGCCCAAGGACCTTTTTATTGGCTGCTGTAATAGTGCATCATCCAATTTCCTCTGTCAGGGAAGGAAAAGCTAGGCATCTAGAGTCTCGCATCCGCTGGATTGCACGGCCGTAAAGCGATGTAAGCAAGTTGACTGTACCCCTGACCACTCAGTCATCGCGTCCAATCTCGCACAGTTACTCCTACGCCAGTGGCCAAGTGCCACTGATGGGTATTATATATGCTAATATTAAGGCTATACGAGAAAATAAACTATATGTTATTATCTGCCTAGGCTCTTTACTTGCTAGATGATTACTAGGGGTTTTTATAAAAAGTAATGACTCTCGGGCGTGCGAGGAAGCAAGCTTCTTGGCCAAGAGAAAGGAAGCTTCCTAACCATAAGAAAGGAAGCTTCCTGGCCACGAATGAGAAAGCTTCCTAGTTAAGGCGAGGGGCTCAGCGGATGCGCGGCTCCTAAATAACACTGGTCACTGGGGGGGGGGAGTCGTCTAGATCTCATCCATGTTCTTACTTTCTCATAAGGAGTAACATGAATACCAGAGAAATGAACACTGCCATGAAAAGCCTTCTTCTGTTTCTACACAAGTGGGTAACAATTTCCCGCTCGACGGAAGCGCCGTGTCCGATCTTGGGGGTAGGAAATAGTGTAGACAAAGCGGAGCAAGTCTCACATGAATATGTACTTGCTGGGCTTTAGAGCCGATAGGGGACATGGATCGTTGCCTGGGCTATGCTCATACGGGCCAGAGCCTGGTCATCTATCCATGTCGTTGACGCTCGGAGTGGTCGTGCAGCCGACCTGCCCACTGAAGACCTTCTAGAAGCCTGCCCGACTCTACCACAAATCTGTGTCTGATTCTGTATCTCGCTCGATGGGTCCCATAAGCAGGTTACGCGTGAATTGCTTGTGGTTATTCCATGACTGTTGAACGGGCAAGAAAGTGACATTATGGGATAGATGGAGCTTGGTTCTATATTGTCATCATAATACCTAGCCAACCCCGTTTATAAGATACTAAATAACACAAAACAGTATATAATATTAGTCCCACGAAGTGAGCTATTTGTAATACTTTTGAGGCTGCTAAGCTGGAGTTTTGTCTTGGACTGGTGGTGTTTTGGAATTCCCTCAGCCATCTACCCTGGATTAAAAGTGCCTTGAGGAACGAAGTGACGAAAGGTTTTATGCCGCCATCTTTTTCCGGGGCCTCAAAATCACCTGACTTCTTCCAATCAAAAGTTTGACCCTTTAGACCC
>NIZV01000411.1:0-29740 GCA_003947045.1 Fusarium ambrosium
AATTCTCCGTTGCCATTCGTGTAACGTCGGGGAGCCCTGGGTTCGATTCCCAGATTACGCATTGAGAGACGCAGAGATGCGTCTATATCCTTTTGCAATCCTTTCTTTTTGTTCCTATCGTGTTCTGAGCGTGATACGTGACATGATATACCCATCAGGAAATGGTTGTGGCACCCTCCTCTTTCTCCTCCACACCACCCTGAATCTTCTCCTCATCCAGTGTTCGACCGTGAAGACCAATGTCAGCTTCATAAAACGAGTCGACAACCTTCTTGTAATTTGGCAAAAAGTTGACGGCGAGGGGATAGGACCAAGCGGCCACAAAGAACATCATGGGGACAACTAGGCAGATGCCAATTCCATGCTTGTCTGCGACTGCTCCCGTTAGTGGGGGAACACAGGCACCACCGACAACACCGGCAACGATGAAGCCACTGCCACGCTTGGTGTGTCGTCCAAGACCCCTCATGCCAAGAGCGACGATAGTGGGGAAACAGATGGACTCGAAAAACAGGACGACATATAGAAACGCGACACCCGCGTCTTGGTGATGAACAATGGGAGGTCCGATGAAGACGATACACATGGTCAGGAACACCAAGAAGATCATTCTTGGTTTGTAGTACTTCATGAGGAAGCTGCCAAAGAATCGACCAACTGCGAAGCCTGCCTGGGCACCAGCAAAGAACTTGGCACCATCCGAATCGGTCGTACCAGGGCGGGTTTCGACGGCGTAGTTGATGAAGAAGCTAGCGATGGCGACTTGAGCGCCAGTGTAGCAGAACTGGGCAAACGATGCGTGGAAGAGCTTGTACTGTCTAATGAAGGGTTGCGAGTCTGCCTCCGAGTTTGTCTCCTGAGCCTGGAACGCCATATCTAATGGGTGTTAGCTGGTTCCCAATGAACTCCAATTGGAGGTTGACATACCTGCATCAGTGATCTCAGGGATCTTGGACAAAAGGAAGCAGACAGCTAGGATGAGTACGAATGCGGCAATGGATATGTAGACCCATTGCACATTGGCCAACGCCTTCTCATCGTCTAAATTGTTGAAGAAGACATACGAGCCAAGCACAGGGGCAATGACGGTACCGATTCCATTGAAGGCCTGGGAGATGTTGATGCGAATTTCGGAGTATCGAGGTGGACCGCAGACTGCAAATGTTAGATGAGTATGAAAGACGGATCATGATGAACTTACCAGTGATGAATGGGTTGGCAGCCGTCTCCAGAGAACCAAGACCGTTTCCGATGATGAAGATTGATGCGCAGAAGCCGCCAAACGACTTTGCCTTGATACAAGGAATGGCAATCAAGGCACCGATAGCATACAGGCAGAGTCCCCAGATAAAGACGGCCTTGTATGAATAGTGACGAAGGATCCACGCCGCATGTCCCAGCGATGCGAGTGGATAAGCCCTGATCAAGTCAGTCATGAGAAGCAAACCCTCGACAACACTCTACCTACCCAAAGTACGCTGCTTGCAGTCCAGCCGAACGAGCACGGTTGATGTCCAGAGTCACCTGGAAGTGCTTGTTGAGAGTGTCAAGGAGGCCATAACTGAAACCCCACAGGAAGAAGAGGGTAGTGACGAGTGAAATGGGCCAGATGGATTCTCGCAGGGAGAGCTCAGCGGCCTTGGTCACTCGATCATCAGAGACCTTGAGTGAGCGGTCCTTGATGAACTTTTTGAAGCCCATGGTGAAACTCGTGACCGGTAAACTTTGTAGTATAGCGTTTCACCGAACGTTGAAGAGAACGGGCGAGAAACAAGCAAACGGCAGGCGGGACGGGGCGGTTATTTCACCAAAACTCAGGGCAACCGGTTTCAAGCATGACCCTCGCGTGTGTCTCGGCAGGTGCAGACCCGAACTTCGGACAGTCTTTCGGCCAATTTAGCCATGGAGCCTGGGCCCCATGTTGGTGATACCTAGAGCCGGAACCGCAGTCTCAAGGAGGAGGATGGATGGTGGTATCGAAAGGGAGGAGGAGGGGGGGGAGAGGAGGCCCACGGGGGTTGCACCCCATGGGGAAAGAGAAACGTCACTCGGGTTGTATCAAGACTCCACAACCCGATGCCCCGAAATGCATTTGTTTGACTCGCGAAAAGAGCCTGTTGGAGAAGAAAAACCTGGGGGAGCGGAGCGCCTGCGGGGTGAGGAGTGTGTAAGGGTCTTTGATTGGTGAAAGAGACATGGGCTATTTGAAGTTTCAAGGATGTGGCTAACTCGCTCGATGCAATGATAGCCCGAGTAGGGATGTGTAAAAAGTGTCAGTGCCTTGCGGGGTGTGGTTTCGATTTGGGGATACACTCGTCGATATGTGGCGCCATGTTGGGGGTAAGAAGGAGGCGCTGCTTGCTCTCGCTTGGAGAATTGATTTTTTTGTGTAACTGGGATATATCTTGGGGTCATGATCGAGCATTGTTGAATTGACTGATGTTGTTTTGAGATTGGGATGCATCCAAGGACCTTTGTTAGACCCAACTCAAACCGAAGTAAGCTATGCTGCATGTAGTGCGTATCATGTAGATCAACACCATACCTCGGCAGTTTCCATTTCTCTCCGTTTTCTGGAATGCGGGGGATAGGAATTGCCCGACACTTTGAACGATCCCCCGCAGGTTCTTCTTCCTTCAAGTTCGCCTCGTGATACAAAACCTCCAAGTTTGTAGGGTACGTTGCATGCGGCTGTTTATCCTTCTCTGGTCAACGCCCGGTTGGTCGTGTAGAAAGGATCTTCAATCATTCGTTTCTTCTCATTTTAACCGGATGGTCTTCCTTGCTCCGGGACAAGGCTTTATGCATGTCTCGTTCCCTCTCATAATCCATGTCGACTTGGCCACGCGGCATAAATTATTCGCACCAGTCTTGCCTAACCGCGTACTGTTAAATGCCGTACGACAGTGAGGGGAAGAAGACGTCATAGGTTCCATGTCGAGTGTTGCTGCCATTTACTTCTGTCTCCGGGATAGGCTTCATGAAGCGCGGTGTCTGTCATTGAGAGGCTTCATGAAGCACGTGAGGGTGATACAATGTGGCGTAGAGAGATATAGCGCCAAGGCGTTGATCGCAACAAAGTACAGCCGATGTCACCGTGATATATCGGAGGTTAATGATAGGTCAACGTCACTTCAATTAACCTGAACATCATGGTAGAACCCGCTGATCTATAAACCTTCAAGTCCCTGTGGCACTCCGATGAATCGAACCAGTGTACCTCTCACCTTGTCGTTATTGAAGAGGAGTTTTATTCCCCATACCTTGAGGAGAACATCCCTTGCCCAGGATCTGCAATACAATGCATGTCAGCATGCTCGTCTCTCCACAACGTCCAAAGATGGCAGGTCGCAACAGAAGGACTCTGTAACAGTTGAACCGAAGGAGCTTTGCCAAGATGATCAATATAGCCAAAAATTCTCATTCGGCGAAAGCTTCCTACAGTCACTTGGTCAAGTTTACCAAGACACCAATGGAACGCAGCTGTTGCAAAGTCAACTACGAGAGATGGAGGAAGAGGCCATCAAGATTATGAAAGAGCTTGGCGATACTAAAAGCTCAATCTCTCGCACTGTTAACTACGAGTTCATGGCCTACATGGTAGCCCCATACCGAGTCCTAAAAGCCAGCGGCACTTCTTTGCCCCAGATCCGTCGTCTCCTGGAAGACTCACTACAACGAACTTTGGCATGGACATCACAAATAGTCCGCGAGCAGCTTGACTCCACACCAGACGCATTCAAAAGCCTCGTGCAAGAGTCCAAAGAAAAGGAACAGAATTTCTACGTGGAGCCCGATTTCCAGCTTCGAAGAGCTCGAGACGAGCCAGATTCTTACAGCTTGGAAGTACATAAATGTTGGTATATGGATACTCTGCAGCGTCTTGGTGCGAGAGAGATTGGCCCTGCTTTCTGCTCTTTTGATAGGAGTTGGTATAAACCTATTGATCCCAATAGGCATGGCGTCAAGTTTGCTAGGCCAAGCACTATCGCTGAGGGTTCTGATCGATGTCGGTTCAACATTGATCGTGTAAAGAAATACTGAAGGATGATTCTATAGCCTGGAGGTGTGACGTGGCAGTAAGGGGACACCGGGAAGTGAACCTGGATACATACGTATTGTGTAAGTTATAGCATTCCTCATGTCTCTCTCCTCCTTAGTTCTTTTTGGCTTTTTATGCTAGGGAAAGCCTGGTTGAACATGGCTCAGTTAAGAAGGGATGTCATTGCTTCTTTAAATTACTTCCGTGTATAATAACAAGAATCTCTCCCATTCCGAATACTATTATCACAGAAGCCAGTATCTCCAACTTTAATAGAATTCAACTCAATCAACAAGACCGGCATCGAATGCAGAGAAAAAGAAACAAGCAGTTGATATCGTCTCTGAAACAAGCGCTTCATACCTAACTCTATGTCTACCAAACCGAACCCCCTTTTTATGTTCCGTTCCTCCTGCGACCTCCCCTGGTACTCCTCTCGACGTGACCCCTCAGCACCTTTCTCGTCTCCACCAGACTTCTCTTGTGCTTGCTCTTGGCCTTGCCCATGGTCATGAAAATGTTCTTCTTGCGCTCCTTCTCCCTGTTGCTTGTACTCTTGCCCGAAGCCTGTAGCTTGGACTTGCGGATCGCCTGTGTGCTTTTGTGCTCGTCGCGGTCTGGCTTGCCTTCCTTGGCGAGAGCAACGCGCTCCTCCTTGGTCAGCTTGCGTAGACGGGCGGGTGCCTCGATCTGCTCGGCTGTCAGACCGTCGTCACGATGTCGCTGTTCCATATCCTGGCGCTTCTTTCGGTTTCCCAATGCCTTGTCAACGGCGGCGGATGTTCGAAGCTCCTGAAGCTTGGCTAGATCGGCGGGTGTGAGGATGGTTGTTGTTGCGAGCTTGGAGATGCGCTCAATCTCGGCCTCCTTCTCTTTCTTATCCTCGTCATCAGCTTCATCATCTGAATCGTCATCATCACCTCTCTTTTGCTTCTTCGACGCAGGCTCATCCTCCTCCTCATCGTCAGAGTGATGGACATCAATCCAGCCACCAGAGTCGCTGCTGTCATCAGAGTCAACCTCCCACTCATCAGACTTGAAGCCATCATCCTCTTCTTCCTCATCGCTTCCAGCCTTCTCGGGAAGACCATTGGCAACTCGCTTGCGGATCTTTTCCTCCTCCTTCCACTTCGCCAGGAGCTCTAGGCCCTCGATACCACCGGCATCCTCCTCACCATACTTGCGTTGGGCCTGGATGCCAGCCTTGAGGTTGATGGTGGCATCCTTGCCACGATCTCGCTTCTTCAGAAGCTCAGCACCCACTTCTCGGTAAAGTGAAAGCAGACCCTTGGCTGCTGCCATGACACCCTTGTCCTTGCTCTTGCGGTACTGCACCAAATCTTGTAGTAGGGTTTCAGTCATAGCTAGAGGTTGTCGAGCACAGATCTCACGAATCGAGTTGAGACCAGCAGCTGCGACCTCTGCAGCAGAGGCTTCCGAGACAAACTCGTTCGCAATCTTCTGAATAAGCGGCTCTAGCACATCAGGAGGTACCAGGTTGTGCACTGCCTGAGCCAAGGAAGCCAGGAATGATGTGACAGACTGTTGTCGGGGAGTAAGGAACTTGATGAACCAGGAGTAGAGCGACACGATGGTGAGCTTGTGTAGACCGACGAGTCGTGTCACCAGCTGGGCGACTAATAGCTTCGTATCCAGGGACAGCTTCGCTTTGGTGTTTTGTAGGTGCTTGGAGAAGAGCTGCTCGGCAAAGGCTTGGGGGTCGTGGAGGAGGTGAAGAGCAGAAAAGTTGAGAGGGTGAGGCTTCTCCTTCTTGCGCTCAGCACGCTTCACCTTGTCAACAGCCCTATCATAAGCCTTTTTCGACTTCTTAGTCTTCTTGTTGATTCCCATTTGATGTCTGACCTGGCTGAGGTCAACATCTTCGTCACTACTCTCATCCTCAAGCTCCTCTCGCTCCTTGTCTCCGCCGAGGAAGAAGCGTGTCGCACCGATCACAACCTTCTCATTGTCGGACAAGCAGGCCTCCTTCATGACATCGACGGGCTTTGAGTCAGTCCAGAACTGTCGCTTCCACATCTCACGGGTGATCTTGATGGCCCAGATAGCTCGAGGGGAGGATCGGTCGGCGGTGACGAGGTTGTAGAGGACGGTCTGGATGGTACGGTTGAGAGGATGGTTGATGGACTTGGTGTTGGAGTTTCGCAGATCACTTAGGATCTTTTGAAACAACACCTCGCGCAAAGTCTTGCTCGGCGACGACACGAGAATCGGGAAGAGCGTGGTGAGGACGCTGGTCGAGTCGATAACCTCTTTCCGTCGGAGAAGCACCAAGCTTCCCACGATCTTTTCCCGCAGCTCAGGGTGAAGAATGACATGGTGCTGAGTTAGAATGGCCTTCAGATCGTCGGCAAAAGTGGCCGTCTCCTCCTTGTAGCAATCGGCGACGTGGGCGATCAGGTCGATAATGTTGTGAAAGGACTCGACCGAGTCGGCAGTTGCTGTCGCGGGGGACACGAGAAAGATCTCGCGCTGCGCCTCATATTGTTCCCACTGCTTCAGAAACTCCTCCTTGTACGATCTGGTATCTCGAGTCAGCGACAATGACCTTCTCACGGGAACTTGATGACCGACTTGGGATCGCGACGGATCTTTTGCTGCAGACTCGCGCTGCGATTTGTTAGCAAAGAAGCTACGGAGAAGATACGTATTCAACATACAAGTCAGCGTCGAGCTTCTCGAGGGCAGCGACCTTTCGTTTGACCATGGTAAAGTCGGGCGCAATGATTTGGTCTTTGCTGTTGTCTTGATGCAACAGCCACTCAGTGGGGGAACCTTTTGCAGGAAGAAATTTTGGGAATTTCCTGGCTGATAAGATAAGCATCTCTTGGCGCGGAATTTGGCCGCGATCTGAACGACTACGTAGGAAATGAGATACATTAGAAGTGATAAAATAATATCCTAAAAGATCCAATGTTTGAATTCAGTTAGGATACTATTTTAATAATTTAATATGAATTTATTTTAGGCTTTTAAGAAGGATTTGATCTACTTTGTTGTTGTGGTGTCTCCTTTGTTCCTTGACATGGGTAGCTGGGTGACGACTTCACCTCTGGTATCGAATTCTTACAAGATGAGAATGTGCAGTGAATCTGGCTAAAATAAATTAGAATCGTATCCATGGTACTTGATGAATGTGTCGGTCTCTTGCCAAACAGGCATGCACAAAGCCCTTATTAGCGACGTTTGCCAAGGTCCGTTGAAGTCGTGTAAGACATCCACTTAGAGCAAACGGTTGAGCATGAGGGTACTTCAATGCGATTGAGCTTTGGTAGACGACTCTCGAGCTTTTAAATAGGCCATGATCCCTCATCCATCTATAAGTCCATCCATTTCACCTGATTCCATACTCAGATTCCCTCCCTCAAGTTGAACATCCTTCACCCAGTCCCAGGGCCACAATCCAGAAGATCAAGTTGAGTTGACAATATCGTATTGCCTTCCGGTATCTCAAGTCGTAGGGGGGCTTCCAGGTTGTTTAGATCTTCTTCTCCTGTGTTCGTCAGCAAGATAATCATTTCTTATAGACAAACGAGAGAACTATACCTGAACGGCCTTCTCCATCAGAATGATGGTGTTTTCAGGGTCAAGCTCCTCGATGGCATCTCGGAGAAGTAGCTCAACATCACGAGCGTTGTCGGGACCCTGCTCAAAGTCGACCACAGTCTGCAGCCGGTCGTACAGAGCAGACAGGGCAGGGAACTCGTCCTTGATATGGTTAAGAGTGGCAGGTCGATAGGGGGCTTTCTGCGCAATAGCCTTGACTTCCTCTGGAGTTTTCTTGACGTCTTCTGCGGAGAGACCGGCGCGTTTGCGAGCGCTGACGAGGCCCTTGTACATCCCGACCATGAGGTGCACAAGGCCCTTCTCATCGGTCTTGTCCCAGCCTCCCTGAAACCCAGGCATTTTGACTGATTTCGTGTTGAAGATTTGCTGTTTGCTATGCAGTTTCGGTGAGAGTCAAACGTCGTGAGAAGAGTGCATTATCAAGTCAAAGGACGAGGCGCTGTTTGGCATCCTGTCTCTTGGGACATAATCAACGCCTGCTGGAAACAGTTAATTGGACATTAACAATAGGTCACTGATTGGGAAATAGACAATAGAATATCAACAATAGAATATCACTGCATGTTGCCCCTCAATAGAACCAGACCTGCATTAGCTCAATTCATCGAGAAACTTCCCATCTAGGCATGCAACGCAGAAAGCGAAATAAACGATTGGCTCACATGGGAAAAAATATCTTTTGCAAGGTGCCAGCTCTTCAACTTGTGTGCGCAATTGCACCCTTCTAATATTCAACCCCTACGCCCTCCTGTATCCTCTACAGAGACTTGCCCATGAACTTTCTCTTGGTGAAGCTCAGCCACCACTTGCTGGGCTTGGTCTCGTCCTCATCGTATACCCTAGCGAGTAACCGGGCAGCAAGCTCCTGTCGGACCTGCGACATGTACTGCTTCAGCTGCTCGGCCTCTTGCCTATCCCGAGGAGGCTCGTACATCTACGATAACACGTCAGCATTCCAATACCCCTAACCGGAGCTTCTCTCCGCTCTTGCCACCCACCTGGTTAAGGGGCCATCCGGGGTCACCGGGAATGGCAAAGTTAAGGTCGAGAGCCAAGTTCATAACATCCTTCTGGGCATCACGGAGAGACGCCTGAGGTCGGATCTTGGTCAGGCAGTCACTAATGAACCAGATACCATAAACGAGCAGGCGGTCGGCGGGACCCTGGATCTCAAAGTTACGGAAAAAGGTGTTTGCTCGGAAGAGGGCGATGACCTCGTCGAGGATATCGTAGCTCTCGCTGTCCGGGTCGGGCGACTCGTTGGCCGGGAGAGGCGGCGAAGGAACCGGCAGGGTGTAGGCAGGACCGCGGGTCTTGGTGCGGAGGGGGAGAAGGGGGAAGTTGCCGATTAGGGCGGGGGACGTTGGGGTCGGAGTTGAAGACGGAGTTGTATGCCTAGAGGAGCAGCATGGTTAGCTTTGAGGTCGTGGGTTGATATCGCGGGATGCGGAGACAGGAGGCGGAGGAGACGGGAGGCGGTGCGCATTCGTATAGAAGCTTGGGTGAAGCAATGCGAGCTTAAAGACGTACGGGCATCTTGAACAGCAATGGAGCTAACACGCTCAGTAAATGGAAGCTGTTTCTTTACAAGTTACTCGAGTTGGCGCAAGTTGTAAGAATGCGCTTCGTCACTGGCGGGGCTGCATCAAGCTGCTTGCTTGCTCACGAAGCTGTCGTCAATGGTGTGGGGCCGAGAGGTTGGCGCAGCCAAGTTGATGCCTTACTGAGCTGGCAGCTTTGTCACTGGTCGGATCAGGCCACAAGTCTACAAGTCACGATCGTGGCGCAGCTCGCCCACCGCCACGTCCTCCAAGTCTTAGTCACACCTCGGGGGACCCATTTTAAATGGCTGCCTAGCACATTTTCGAATACTCACGTGAACCCGTGCCTCATTCGCGCCGAGTCTACCCGCGTAAAGCACGGTGGCAACGCGCTTTTCCTTCTCCCCGCGTGCACACACAATTTTTTTCTTACTGTACGTCTTGGTGTATTGGGTGGGTACCACGTTGGACCAGCCTGGCATCGCGCAGGGAAAAACGTGAGACGCTTTTAATGCAGCCTATTTGAGGGCTTGTTCACGCTCCCACGAGAAAAGGCAGCGCGGTCCGCTCATCGCGATTTGAGTGTCATCGATTTTCTCCTTCCCTCCTCTTCTCCCCTCCTTCGCCCTGCACTTTCTCCCGCATATCATCGAAGGGAAATCACCGTCAGCCTTTGATTGCCTTTTTTTGCACAATCTCTTTTCTTATTGGACGCCGCGCCCTTCGCCTCAAACCCCCTTTTTTGCTTTTTGTCACTGTTTGACAAGGGAGACGCCCGTGCCAGACGCTAGTGATAGCTTGTCACTGGATATAAACGGGAAATCACTTTACGGCGCGTCGGTCGCGGGCAGAGGAGGAAAGAAAGATCCGGCACAGGCAACCAAACAGGAAAGAGTCATCAAAGTCAAGTCAAGGGGGCGAATAATCACTGTCAATCGATGCTACCATTTGAGTAAGTACGCGTCTTGCCTTGCCCTTTCCTTTTACTGTACTGTACTTTCTGCCTTTCCCCAACTGCACAACTACAACTACAAAGTCCACGTTCGCGAACTCCGCTCACCCCGCGTCATAGTTCCCTCTTTGGCAACAGCAGCTTCGCACATCAGCTGCGCTTTTTGGTGGACATGGCGACCTCAGGATCCTCGACGGCGTCGTCTTTTCTGTCGCGCAACGGCTCTTCTCCCGACTCGACGCCGTGCACGTCGCAAGCGCCTGTCACAGCCGCGACTCCCAGAAAGAGGCGCCTGCATCGAATCTACCGACCAGCGAAGAACTCGCTTTATGACATCCTGCACCAGCACTCCGGCACATCGCTATTTGTGCGCCCCATCTGTTGGACTGATCTACACGCGAAACTCCTCGGCACACGATGGGAAGAACTGCCTCCATGCGATACGCCTCAGCCTACCGTGTCCCCTGGCACGCCACCCTCGCGAGGGCATCTGAGCCCATCCAACACCATCATCACGCTCAGCAACGCGCTCACGCAGATCCTTCTACCTGACTCGATGCATCCGATCCTCTCCTCCAACGCAGTTAAGACAGTTTTGATGACTTTGTGGCCTGAGGCCTTCAGCAAGCCGCATTACCTACCTGAACTGCACCTTTGCTTCGGTGGTCGCATCTATCGAGATGCAGTGCGCGCACAGATGATGTGGAACTTTCCATCTGAGGAGTACAAGTCATCATACTCTTCATTTAAATCAGTTTCGACACGACCCGCCGAATCCTTCAACATCTCGACGCAGTCTTCTCCGACCCACAGCTCAGCCAATCTGCCGATGATCTGTTATATCGGCAAGAGCCAACTCGCGTCGTCCGGAACAACCTTTTTCGCGTCGCATCCGGCCCAGGGAGATCATGGAATGAGCCTGTGTTCCGTCTGCAGCAACTGAGGGCTCGCTTGCTCGTTCCGTCGAACTCCGATCATGACGCGCATTTCGTGGGCATCTTCCTCGGCATGGCGCAAAAGTACTTCTATCCTAGCCCCCCCATGACTGGCAGGAGAGACTCGCGACTGTCTCCTGGACAAGGCATCCCGCCCAGTCCCAACTTCCGAGATCTCAAATTGCGAATTCTCACCCATGACACGGACACATCGGAGTTTATCGTTTACACGGGCTACGTGACAAAGGACTTTTTGGAAAAGTTCCACAATCCATTCAAGGCACCATCTGAGGATGATGATGCCGAGGTTACAGGGATCAAGATCGAATACACACGGGTTCCCATTTGGCCGATTCTGGGCCTACGAGAAAGACTGGGCAAGGCTCTGGGCCAAGATGTTGTCGGTGCTTTCAATCCTGATGAGATAGAGACTTGGGAGAAGGATCCGGAGAAGCAATCTGGCGGGAAGCGCAAGCGAGAGGTTCTCTCAGAAGTCATTAACAGCAGCTTCGAGGATGACTCTGACGATGAACCAAACTTGGTTTCCAAGAAGCGCTGCCTGAGCGAGGGCACACCGGTGGGAGTGGTCATGTAAGACTGGGCTTTTGCAACAACACGGCGAGAGATGGATCCATCCTCGGTTGGTTTTAACGGAAACATGGGGCATGGGTGGTACACTATGCATTGGGCGAAACGGTTTGCTTTACATCAAGACTATGCCTCGCAGGCACCTGCATCGGTCGGCAACGGCGTGAGGGGAAGGCTGTCATTAGGTTACGAGCGTCACCATTGATTACAGGTTTGGTTATGACATGGGTTATTACACGATCACGGAACGAATTGGTCCAGGGATGGACGGATGGTATGGAATGTTCAAGACATGTAGATATTATGCTTCTCTGTCAATGTTTTTCGCAAGACCCTATGGAGACGGGTGGTTAAGGACCTTTACGATGAATTCATGAACATATTGACCTGAACGTGCCTTGTGTGTCTGTTCCTTCGGCCATTCGGTGTGACTCCGATTCCGTTGACCCAGCCTGATATTGAAGCCAAGAGTAAAAGGGCGCAACAAAATCACTTTCTGTGCTCTATACCCATGCTAGTAGAGGTTCAATAGTCCCATCCCCGCTTCTCGACTTGGCAAAGCGTTGTGATACTCATCACAACTAACTCCTTTGGACCGTTTTGACAGCTCTCCGTGTATAACTAGATCGTCTTTTTGATTGACATCCACGTGTTTATTCTTCCTCTCCAGTTCCACTCAACCTCGGGATGCTCCCTCATCACACCCATTCTTTCTAACTCTGAGGAGATTTCTTGCGATTCCCCGATGTAAGTAAGCATCGGCAACTTCATGGCGCCATGTCCACACCCTCTTGAACTTGTTCTGCAGGTGATGAAGTGGTGTTTCCGGTCAAGGATGTCATCGGACTGGCGGAATGAGACGACTTCCGCGTTGCTGCTAGGGAGCAAGAGGTTAAAGAGGTTAGCGCTGCGGGGAATGAAGAGTGTCGATCGTGATGTCTAATGCGGTGACAGTCGCGACTATTGCCTTTTTGGTGTTGTCGGTGGACAGATCGAAAGGAGATAATGGCATTTCGCTTTCGCTTTCATTCCCGTCCAAGGGGGGAGAGAGAGGATGGCACAGACCTAATACTACCTACCAAGTGATGTGCTGTAGGTAAGGCTGAGGAAACTCTACGTATCTGTTCAACGAGTGCAACTTGCGTTATTTTTACCTGACATTGAAGGACAAGGTTCTTTTCCGCTACCGCTCGGTTGGTTCGGGACAAGGGTTGTTGAGTTTGACGGTTTACAAACGACTTTTCTATGGAACGAGATTTTGGCAATTCGAGTATTCCTAGACACAAGTATATCTCATGAGCTATTTCATCCACTCTAATGCTTTAATCATAGTAGTAATACAACTTCCCATAATATTGCTATGGATGTCCGGAGGTCAGTTGAGCTTCTCAGCACCCCGCCTTTCGGCTGCTGGTGTGGGTCTCCGGAGCCGGTGGTGGGTTGGGGAAGGAACGGACTGAACCAGGGGCCGGGGTCCTGGTCGGCAGGTGCCCACTCCCTTCTCCGTCCAACCCTTCCAGTCCCAATTCTCTTCCAACTTCGTCCCTCACACCAACCTTTTCCAATGGAACCCTCTTGACCCTCCACCAACCAAATCACATTGCCGCTCGCGCCGTCCAGGTGATCATCGGTCCTCCGCAATCGCTCGTCGAGTGACGAGCTTCACCCACCCTCCATGAGCTCCCGTCAACCTCACCAATTCAGCTCCCCACGTGCCCAAGATGCCTGCCCGTACATGCACCAGGTCCTAGACAATTGAGCTCTCGAGAACTCGTGCCTCGGCCGATTGTCAACTGCAAAGTTAAAAAGCTGTCTGGCAGCTGCTCTTTGCTTTCATGTGCTCTCCCGCTCGGTGCCCAACCCCCGATCTACCCCGTGGGGAAGCGGGGAACTCGACGGCATCTCATCGGCCATGGACCTCGTTTGGGACTCGATGCCCCGTCCTAAGTTGTGATGGCCTCGCGCGGCTGCGGTAATGGCTTCCTGATTCGACAATTGAGCTGCGGAGACGCTCCGTGGAAGCTGAACAATATGGCGGTGGGAGTTGATTTCGTCCAGGGTTGAGGCTCGGAGATGTGGTGGAGCAATACGAAAGATGATTTTCAGGTGAAAGACTGGGGAGAAGTGGACTATCCAGGTACAGTCGTTGATGAGTTCAAATTGAGCTCGATTCCCTCCCTCGGGTTGTTCCACAGGGCCTCTGAGCTACCGGAAAGCATCGTCGCTTCATCGACCTCTTGCCTGTCAGCAGACTCATTCTGACTTGTCCTTACGGCTGCTCCCTCAAGTAGTGCCGTGACCGGTCTATCTTTCACTGCCAATTGTGCTCATCCCAAGTCCTGAGCTTTGGATTACCTTCCAAGCTTCAACCACCAGGATGAAGTTTCAAAGCCTCTTGGGTTTCGGCCTCATCACCGGCAGCTTGGCCGCTCCAGCTGCGGTGCCTGCTCCCAAGCCTGTTCCTCAGCCCGTTCCTCAGCCTGCTACTCCTGCCACTCTGGAGGAGCGTGCAGCTAAGGTCACTGTTGCTGTTCCTTCCGGTACCGTCATTGGCTCTAGCTTGGGCAATGTTGAGTCTTTCAGGGGCATCCCCTTTGCGGACCCCCCTACTGGCTCTCTCCGCCTCAAACCTCCGAAGAAGCTGTCAAAGGCTCTGGGAACGTTTGACGCATCGGGTCTCATTGGACCATCATGCCCTCAAATGTTTATCTCTACCGGCGCTGAGGATGTCATCTCAGAGTTCCTCTCCAACTTTCTGAGCATCCCTTTCCTTCAGGTTGTCACCGGACAAGAGGATTGTCTCACCATGACTGTTCAACGACCTGTGGGCACCAAGGCTGGGGACAAGCTGCCTGTTCTCTTTTGGATCTTTGGCGGCGGCTTCGAGCTCGGGTCTAGTGCCATGTATGATGGTACTAGCCTTCTGGGTGCTGGCATTGACCAGGACCAACCCTTTATCTTCGTTGCTGTCAACTATCGTGTTGCCGGATTTGGCTTTATGCCTGGTGCTGAGCTTGCCAAAGAAGGCAGCACCAACCTGGGCTTGCTAGATCAGCGCATGGGACTGGAATGGGTTGCAGATAACATTGCGTCCTTTGGAGGTGACCCTGACAAGGTTACCATCTGGGGAGAGTCTGCAGGAGCAATTTCTGTGCTTGATCAGATGACTCTGTTCGGTGGTGATGCTGACTACAACGGCAAGCCCCTTTTCCGTGGAGCTATCATGAACTCTGGTAGTGTTGTCCCAGCAGAGCCAGTGGACAGCCCCAAGGCTCAGGAGATTTTCGATACTGTTGTGCAGAACGCCGGCTGCGCAAGTGCTTCAAACAGCCTCGACTGTCTCCGAGGTCTCAGCTATGACAAGTTTTTGGACGCCGCCAACTCCGTGCCAGGACTCCTTTCGTATAACTCGCTGGCCCTCTCATATCTTCCTCGTCCAGATGGAAGTGTGCTCCCCGACAGCCCTGAAGCACTCATCGCCGCAGGACGTTACCATGCAGTCCCCATGATCAACGGCAACCAAGAGGATGAGGGCACGCTATTTGCTCTTTTCCAACCGAACCTGACCACGACGGCGAAGCTTGTCGACTACCTGAAAGAGTTCTACTTCTCTGCGGCGAGCACGACGCAACTAACCAACCTCGTCAACTCATACTCATCATCCATCACCGCAGGCAGCCCCTTCCGTACTGGTATCCTCAACGAAATCTTCCCAGGCTTCAAGCGACGTGCTGCCATCTTTGGCGATCTCGTCTTTACACTTACTCGACGACTCTTCCTCCAGACTGCTACGGATACCAACCCAGATGTCCCTGCGTGGTCTTACCTGGCAAGCTACGACTACGGAACGCCCATTCTGGGCACTTTGCACGGCTCGGATCTCCTTCAGGTCTTCTTTGGCATCGTGCCCAACAACGCCATGAGGAGCATCCGGACGTACTACTACAACTTTTTGTACAACCTCGATCCTAATGTGGGAGTTACAAAGTATGCCAACTGGCCTGAGTGGAAGGAGAGCAAGAAGCTCATGTGGTTCAAGTCGGCGAATGGAAATGACATTTTGAACGATGATTTTAGGCAAACTTCGTACAATTGGATCGCGAGCAACGTTGGCGTGTTGCGGGTTTGAGTCATGATTGGGATTTATGGATATGTCGGCGTATTTATGCCAGAAGTTAGGATATTCTTGATATGAAGTGATGAATGAATGAGCAGCGAATTGGATTGTTTCACTCTCCGTGGACGTATTATCATTCAGTGAAGTGCTAAAAAGGTGTAAGTAATGTCTTGCCGTTCCATGGACGGACAAAGCTATAAGTCAGTTCCTGCAGTAGTGTCCTCTCATAGCTGAAGTATCCTCATTCCGTTTCTAACGGTTGCTAATTAAATCAAATACGCCAGATCCATCTAGTCCCGAATCTGCTCCTATCGTCCCATGATGCACAGTGTAATAGCGCAGTCATGACACAATGCACACGGACCCCACCATCTCGCTTGTCGCCGGCAACGCGGCTCTGAGGACCTCACGTTGACCCGAAAATTTCCAACGCCCGCGCGACAGACACCTTCGAACGATACGGGACGGGCAACTAACAAAAGTGCCATCAATGGGGGTCCCCCAGTGACTAAGAGCACGGCGAAATACGACAAGGAAGGACATTCATCACCGAAGAACCCCCCCTTCCCTTCATCAAGAGTAAACCCCGACCTGCCCAATTTGCGACGACAGTGCGGCCACAATGTCGTCGTCCAAGGGCCTTTTGCGACAGCTGGCTCAACGCCAGGCCCTGTGGAGCAGCCCACTATCACCGGCCTTTACACGGCAGACGGCAGCGGGTCACACGGGTGTACTGTCCCCGTTTTCATCAGTCTTCAATTCCATCTGGAATACCGGTAATTCGCGAGCATTGGCGTCGGTTGCAAGCAATAGCTCCAGCCAATCCGTCAAGGGTTTCCGAAACCGCCGTGAAAATGCTCAGGCGGTGCCGATCGGCGCCCGGAGGTACGTTTCAGCGCCACCTACACTTTCGCTCGCAGTCGCAGCCGCAAGGGGAGTCGTCAATCCATCGGTGCCCCTCACCGCAGCTGGGTGACCCCGCGGTGGGGTGGGCCGTCCCTGCCGCATCACGCTGTTGCCCGTAGCACCTTCCCTTCCCTCCACCTCCCGCCTCACCTTAGTTCCTTCTTATCACGTCACCTTTTCTCATCGATACAAAATCTTATCTTTTACTCCTCAATTCTCCCCTTTCCTATTCTCCCAAGCGGCCTCTTTTCCTCCAGAATCTTGGATTCATCCTTCAGTACAGCCTGGATAGCTCTGGAGCTACAGCTGCTAACTTGTCTTCGCGTCAAGCTCTCTTCTCTCTCAGATCCCCAATCGCTTCTGCTCTGGCCACGCCAGACTCAACCGTAACGTGAAAATGACCGACCGCGATGTTCTCCCCGACAATGTCAAGCCCAAGCATTACAACCTCTCCCTGAGGGACCTCGAGTTCACCAACTGGACCTACAAGGGAACTGTTACGTATGTCTCAGATCTACCCCTCACTCCAGCAGCAAGCTCCCTCTCTCTAACAGCTGTCTAGCATCGACTCGGAAATCACAAAGCCCACCAAGGAAGTTCTCGTCAACACTCTTGACCTCAAGCTCTCCCACGCCAAGGTCTCCATCGACTCCAAGTCGGTGGAATCCACCAGCTTCAACTATGACGAAAAGGCCCAGCGCTCCACCATCACCTTCGACGAGGAGCTCCCCGTTGCTTCCAAGGCTTCCATCATCATCGAGTTCGAGGGTATCATGAACAACGAGATGGCTGGTTTCTACCGCAGCAAGTACAAGCCCGCCGAGACTCCCGCCGCTTCTGTTCCCCACGATGACGAATGGCACTACATGCTCAGCACCCAGTTTGAGGCTTGTGATGCTCGTCGAGCTTTCCCTTGCTTCGACGAGCCCAACCTCAAGGCTACTTTCGACTTTGACATTGAGATCCCCTCGGACCAGGTTGCTCTTAGCAACATGCCTGTCAAGGAGACCCGTCCTTCCAAGGATGGCTGGAACATTGTCTCCTTCGAGACCTCTCCTGTCATGAGCACCTACCTCCTGGCCTGGGCTGTTGGTGACTTTGAGTACATCGAGGCTTTGACTGACCGCGAGTACAACGGCAAGAAGATTCCCGTCCGTGTCTACACCACCCGTGGTCTCAAGGAGCAGGGTCGATGGGCTCTTCAGCACGCCCCTAAGATCATTGACTTCTTCTCCGAGATCTTTGACATCGATTACCCTCTTCCTAAGTCCGACCTTATCGCCGTTCACGAGTTCACCCACGGTGCCATGGAGAACTGGGGTCTTGTTACTTACCGTACCACTCAGGTTCTCTACGACGAGAAGACCTCGGACCCCCGATTCAAGAACGCTGTCGCTTACGTCGTTGCCCACGAGCTTGCTCACCAATGGTTTGGTAACCTCGTCACCATGGACTGGTGGGATGAGCTCTGGCTCAACGAGGGTTTCGCTACCTGGGTTGGCTGGCACGCCGTGGACCAC
The DNA here is from genome assembly GCA_003947045.1 of Fusarium ambrosium. NCBI lineage: Eukaryota > Fungi > Ascomycota > Sordariomycetes > Hypocreales > Nectriaceae > Fusarium > Fusarium ambrosium. The sequence goes on from NIZV01000411.1 coordinate 18,187, forward strand.
CTTCACCCCGACTGGCAGGTGTGGGCTCAGTTCGTCAATGAGGGTATGGAGGCTGCTTTCAGCCTTGACGGCATCCGTGCTAGCCACCCCATCCATGTCCCCGTCCGTGACGCTCTCGACATTAACCAGATCTTCGACTCTATCAGCTACCTCAAGGGTTGCTCTGCCATCCGCATGCTTGCCAACCACCTTGGCGTCGAGACTTTCCTCAAGGGTGTCTCCAACTACCTCAAGAGCCACGCCTACGGAAATGCCAAGACCACGGCTCTGTGGGATGCTCTTAGCCAGGCCTCCGGTAAGAACGTGACCGAGCTCATGAACCCATGGATCTCCAAGATTGGTCACCCTGTTGTGACTGTTGCCGAGGAGCCCGGTCAGATCTCGATCAAGCAGTCTCGCTTCCTATCGACTGGTGATGTCAAGCCTGAGGATGATACCACCACCTGGTGGGTGCCCCTGGGCCTGGAGGGCAAGAAGGACCAAGCTGGCATTGCTTCCCTATCCCTGACTACCAAGGAGGATACCATCCGTGACATCGATGACGACTTTTACAAGCTCAACAGCGGCGCTACCGGCTTCTACCGTGTCAACTACCCCCCTGAGCGTCTCGCCAAGCTCAGCCAGCAGCTTGGCAAGCTCAGCACCGAGGACAAGATCTCCATCATTGGTTCCACTGCTCACCTTGCCTTTGCTGGTAACGGCACAACCCCTGCGCTGCTTACCTTCCTCCAGGGCTTTGGCAAGGAGACACACCCTCTTGTCTGGCGACAGGTTCTTGACTCTATTGCTGGAGTCAAGTCCGTCTTTAAGGAGGACCCCGTTATCAAGAAGGCTCTTGACAAGTTCAGCCTGAAGCTCGTTGACGAGAAGATCGCCGAAGTTGGCTGGGACTTCCCTGAGGGTGAGGACTACCTCACTGGCCTTTTGCGAAAGGATATCATTGGTGTTGCTGTTGCCGGCGGCCACCCTGGGTAAGTCGCATTCATATCCGGTTTCTAATTCAATACTAACATACTTAGCGTTACCGAGGAGGCTCTGAAGCGTTTCGAGGCTTGGGTTGAGGACCCTGAGGCCAACCCCATCCCCGCTCCTCTCCGAGTTGCTGTCTGGCGCGCTGCCATCATGAAGGACCCTGCCCGCACTGTTGAGATTCTCAAGAAGGAGTGGTTTAACACCAAGTCTATCGATGGCAAGCTCCTCTCCCTTAGCGTTCTCGGCAGTGTCGAGGATGCCGATCTCCTCACCAAGGAGATTATCCCCTTCAACTTCAACCAGTCTCCTCCCTCCAACGCCGTTCCCAGCGGAGACATGCACGTCCTGGGTAACTCTGTTGCCTCTAACATTATCGGTCGCCCTCTCCAGTGGGAGTTCATGAAGACCAACTGGGACGCCGTTATTGCCAAGCTCGGCAACCCTGTTGTGGTTGACCGATACATCAAGATCAGCTTGGGTGCCTTTACTGATGTCTCTGTTGTGGACGACATTGAGAAGTTCATGGCCGACAAGGATACCAAGAGCTTTGACCGTACACTTGGTACTGTCAAGGACAAGATTCGCGGCCGTGCTGCATACCGCGAGCGTGATGCTGCGAAGCTCAAGGAGTGGCTAGGCGCAAACGGATATGCGTGACTTTGTAAATTATAGATGATGAGGTGTTGAGCGTATCGGGGGATGATACCATATCTGGAGTCAAGGCATTGGGTACACGATATGCCCTAGTCCCTAAGATGAGATTAATAGCATTGCAGGGCCTGAATAAAAATTATTGATGACCTGAGTTTGTTCAACTATCCAGGCAGCGTGATTCTTGTTTCCAAAAGAGGCAAGCTGTGTACGGTCACCTAACGTCGGAGATGAGAGCATGTAAAAGCGTTCTAGATATGGTCTTCTTTCATCCCGTCTTTTCGTCCCATTTTTATCGGGATGAAAGAAACTCCGCAATAAACTCTACACAAACGCAAGTTGAAACTCGCAATCAACTGTGTATGCCTAGAAATTGTCCTTCAAGTTGCTTCTCCCGTTACGGTTTCTGAACTCCGCCGCTGAGGGGCAATTATCTCCGTCTGACCTTAATAATATGGTTTTGCGACGACCATTCCAACAACCACTCAACAAGCTCAATAGAGCTTGATCGGTCTGGTGGTCTAGTGGTATGATTCTCGCTTAGGGCAAACCCTACAGCTACAGCTTGCGAGAGGTCCCGGGTTCAATCCCCGGCCAGACCCTTTCTTTTTCTCTTTGCTTCTAATAGAAGTATGTGATTCTTTTTTGCTCTTGCAGTTGATGAACAATAGACGGTGATAATTGATGGCTTATGGTGGGTAGACATGGCACAGCGTGGTAGAAAACGCACCATCATATAGCTTAGTACTGCTGCTACTTTGCTGACGCTTACCCCTATCTACAATAACCTCCATAAACCTCCTTCACAGCATCACGTCACTTCCACATAAAAGAGATAACTCATATAAAAGGCATTTGCATGGCAGCTGACATTCTCTTCATTCTATCGCTATCCCAAAAGCGCAAAAACCAAGGCTTACCCATTGTATGTTGGATGCTCCTTATGAAATGAACCCAGACCATTCAACGCTTTGCCTACCTCTCCCGACGAGAGGGTCGCTACGTCTATGATGCTCGAAAATATTCCCATCCCAGTGAATCAGCAAGTGAGCCATATCGGCTGCCCCATTCCAGTACGCCTTGCAAAGAAACCAAGAAAGCCATAAAAATCCCAGCATTCGCTTCCCAGTAAAAAAACACGATCCCAGGCCCTCAAAAACAAACCCAGCCTCCCAGCATTCATGCATCCATATTGCTCATCACGCATCGTCCTCCCTTCATCCTTCTCTAGGTTGACATGTCCTCTTGTTCAACCTTTGTCGCAACTGCATCCCACCACGGTCCGTGAGCTGCCCTGTCGACAGCTCCCACCTTCTCCAGGAGACCTGAAATCTCTCTCACTCGCTCCACGAACTCGGACAGTCCGAGGCTCGCGAGCTTCTCGCCAGCTGTGTTTGTAGCCTTGACCTTCTCACTAGCTGACCCGGCAGCCAGACGAGTGAGGATGTTGCCGCGTAGACGGGTGAGGAGGAGACGCAGGACGGGCTCACTAGGCTCACGTCCCCGCTCCGCCATCTCCTGGCTGGCAGTCAAGACCTTGGTGACGAGGGCGCGGAGGTGACCCTTGGTCGCTGCTGGCATGGATCGTCCGGATTCGAGAGCGGCCATGACGCCATCCACTGTGGTGTCGAGGGGATGACCTGCCTCAATCACCGCCATGATGCGAGACGCCTCCATCTTCCAGGCTGATCGAACATCCCGCTTAAGCAGGTTCTTGCATTGAAGCAGGACCGCACCAGCAGTAATGATCCGTTGGATCATGGTCGAGACCTGGCTGATACGGCCATGGTCAAGACGAAGCATCTCAGGAACCTCCTCGATAGGGGTAGGCGAGATCTTGGTAAAGATGTCAACAAGCATCTGTGCGTAGAAACGACTCGCCGTAGGTCGTGACTTGGGGTGGTTGATACCCTCAGGGTCTCTCTTCTGCACCTCAGCCATGACCTTCGATCGAGCTGCTCTCCAGCTGCTCGGCCGCTGCAAGGCCTAGTTGGCCCTTCTCAACGTCCTCGGCAAATCTCTTGGCCTCGTAAGGGGCGGCAGACTCAATCAGTTGGGGTGCAGCGATCTTCATCAGATAGTTGATGTAATCGCAAAGCATGAGATCAATGAACCCATTAAGAGCCTCAACACGGTCGATGATGTTGCCGTCGGCCAACTTGTTCTGAATCAGGTCCTTGACCTCCTCATCACGGAAAGGCGCACACAGCTTAGGAAGTAGTGACGCCATAGCAGTGAAGAATCTCTCGTAGGAAAAGTTGCCCAGAGCAAACTGCCGTTCCGCCATGTCAGGGTCCAGGATCTCTCCTATGAGGTTGTACATGCTGTTGCCAGGCTTCAAGAGACGTTGGAGCTTGTCTTTGATGTTGCTCGCCACGATAGCAAAGAACTTAAAGTTGGCTGCGTTATCCGAGTCGTCCATGACAGCCCTCATCTGCATGTACAGGGGTTGAGCCCGTTCTGCCTGCTGCTCCCTGTATTCGTCAGGAGAAAGCTGGTACTCCTTATTGATGGCCAATTCGTGAACGACAACCCTGTTGTTAGGCAGGAGCCCGTTGAGGCCTGTCTTGGGAGCAGAGGCCTTGGCCTGAGCCTTGCTGGCCGGAGTGGCAGGAGGAGTGAGAGTCTGAGATTCCGATGAAACCAAGCTGTTGGCCGTCTCGTGTGCCTCCCCTGCGGCATTATCAGCCACACGGGGCTTTGTATCGCCAGTCTTCTTCTTCTTGGCGCGAGACCTCCTGGCCTCACCGACAGCATCAAAGATGAGCTTCTTGCCCCTCTCTTGACCTGCTAGCTTCTTGATCCTGACAATAAGCATAAGCTGGTTATCCTGGATGCTCTTCTTATACAATGCCGTTGCCGCGTCGTCGGTAGTGTCCTTGACGGTGTGGTAGATTGCGTCGAGCTCAACAAACTGCATGAGCATGACCTCAATCAGGGCATCCGAGTCTCGCGACTTCCATGCAATAAAGGCATTGTAAAAGGTGGCATATGCTTCGGAGAGTGTGTTCTTTAGTGTCGGGGGTGTGGTGTATGCATTCGCAGACGTCAAGCAAGAAAGGATATTCTCAAAGGATATCAGCAAGTCTCGTGCCTTGCCAACCAAGTCTTGTAGTTGCGGGTTGGCAAGGTCTCCAGAGGGAAGTCGGTGGGCGGTTAGCACATCGACGACCTCTTCCTCGCCGTTGTCGTTCTTGGTGTTGAGAACTTGATTGGGGTGGCCAAGAATAAGGAATGCACTTAGAAATGTGCGAACTGCCGCCATCTCTTCCACTGATCCAGGATCGCCCTCTTGGAGGCCGCATAGCCGGAGCAACCGCGCTGTGATAATAAGAACTCTGTCTTGGGCCAGAAGTTCCACCACGGTGTCGAAATGTGTGTCTCTAATACCGTCCACGGTCAAGCCCAGGTCGTTGAACTCGCGGATCATCCTCTTTCGGAGGCATCCACGCCACCACCATTGAATTCTGGCAGCGGCATCTTCATCCGTGAGCTTGCAAGCTTCTTCCTCAACAGCCTCAGGCACGGACTCGATGGGCTTCCTGGTCATAACACTCTGACCCCGGCTTCGCCTCGAGGCATTCTTTGTTCTTAGTTCCTCCCTCCGTCTCTCGGCCTCGGCCATTCTCTCTTCAATCTGGGCCTTCATTCGGGCAATATCCTGTTCCCGCTTCTCCTTCATGAATTCGGCCACCTGCTTGGCCTTCTTTACTTCTTCTGCGCAGTTGGCCACAATTTCAGCCAGATTGCGCTCCCTGGCTTGCTGTGCAGCGATGGCGCGCTCTTCTGATAGGGTGGTATCTCGCTGGGTCGCTTTGGCTAGTGCTGCTCGAAGGCGGACCTTTTCGGCATGAGCAGCTCTGTCAGCAAGGCGCGCCCTGCGGTCCTCGAGGAACGAGGCACGTCGAAGGTGTTGGGCGATATATTTGCTCTGCTCGCCGCCGCGATGAACAGATGGTTGAATGGAAGAGCATCGGGAGTGGGCTGACGAGATTGAGTTTCGGCGCGACGAGGCCGCCGAATCTCTGCGACGGGCTTGGGAAGGTCGATAGAAACGGGCGGCGATGCGGGGTGGTGGTGTGTAGATCCTCGGGTCCTCTTCTAGGACATCATCTTCGACGGGGGGGCATGGAGAGATCAATGTCTTCGTCCATGTTTTCATCTGAGGGGGGTTCACTGGTCTCTTCGATTGTTCGCGACGGCTCCGTCAGGTCGAGTGAGGGGCGCCGCATCGTGTCGGCAGCTGACGGTAGTTGCATGGCGACAACAGCAGTCGAGTCAATATCCGTGTCTTCCGGGGGGGAGATGTGAAGATTAAAGGTCGAAGAAGGAGAGCGCGCGCGATCCCGGAATGGGAAGAGTCACGTCCTTGATGTGTAAACACTCAGTCAGGCCGGCTGCGCGCGCGCTGAAAGCGTAAACGAGACCAAGCAAGACCGGTTTGGTTCGGTTCGGTTCTGTCTTTCTTTGCCTGGGCAACTCGGGGTGGCGCAGTGAGATCCGTGAGATGAGGTGAGGTGAGGTGTGAGTGTTGCTTGCGCGCGCGGGTAGTTTGGTTTTCTGAATCAGCGAGCGAAACAAGTCAAAACGAGTCTGGCTGAAGAAGGGCCGCTAAACGAGTCGAGTCCACCACCAAAATAGGGCACTTGGGCTGCTGCGACGGATTTGGAGAAATGAAGGACTGCGCAATGGCCCCCAAGGGTTTTAAGTGAACGAAGGGATCGGGGTCAAAAAAAAGGGTGGATTAGAATAAAATAGTTTGGGCTGCGAAATCGGCGGCGCGATGATGATTGATGATTACACAAAAAGCCGTTGAAGGGAAAAAAAGCCTTGGGGGCCCGACAAGACGGGCAAGGTTTTGGGGGGATGGGAGAGAGAAAAGAAGTGGATGTGGATGTTGTGGAATGGAAGATGCTGGAGACTCGTGGAGGGAAGACAAATGGACGTGGGTGCTACTAAGCACAGCAGGTGCCAGGTGCTCCAATAAACTGTAAATCCTTATCGCCGGGTGCAGTGCAAGTGCAGTCTAGGCAGCTCTTTCCACTGTCTGTTTCTTCTGTTTGCAAGAATAAAAAAGAGAAACAAGGCATCCCCATGCGAGGTGGGGGGTGGGACACTCTCTTCTATATAATAAAAACCGTCTACCTATAATACCTTGTTCACCTTCGAGGCACTTACCGATTGATGACAAGGGCGAAAGGGAAGGTTCCAGTTGAAGGAAAGGGCAGAAAAAAAAGCATTGACGTTTTTGTTGTTGATGCTCACTCTCACGCCTTGCTTTTCCATCCAGTAAGTGAAACTCTGGTGCCTCCCCCGATGGATTTCTGACACATCCTTTTTTTTCCCTTGCCGGCCCGGAGACGGGCGGGCTTGATGCCACAGCGGCTAGAGCTTGGCTTATAGCGGAATTAGTAGGGTACACTCCTCAGCTGAATGATGGATGGATGGAAAGCCAAGAGATGGAATCCCCCAGAAACAACCCCCCCCTCTGATTATCAAGCCCCTAGACAGACAAGAAATCACATCAGATCACATCAGTCTTGATCACTTCATCTCTCTCAAGGTCCATGTTCTTCCTGAAACCAGCGCTTCGGGGCCCTCAACGGATTACACACCCTACTACCCCCCCCCCGTTATCTATCTTTGGTAACCCGTCCCCAAAAGAAATTCATGCATCTCGATGCGACGTCATCACACGTGCCCCCCTCATGACGCTCTCCCCAGTAGAGATGGCGCATTCGTCCGCGATTTGATGCGACTTATCCCCCCGCCTCCCCTGCTGACCAGCCTCCAAGCGGGCTACCTGCCTACTATGGCACGCCACCTTGCAGTCTCTCTCTGGACGAGGACGAATCCATTATCAAGAGCTGAGAGGGAAAAAAACAAACAAGGGCTCGAGAGCTTCCCCTTCGCCAATTACAAGTCTGGTATGCATCGTGACTTGTCACCTGCACAGAGCAATCAATCAAATCAAATAAACTTAGTCACTTGTACTTTGAGTAGTGTGTGTGTAGTATGCACTTGTATCTCTCTCTGTCTCGTCCCGCCTCGACTACCTATGCAAGTTCCATGTTTCCAAGTTTGCATCCCCATTTGCCTCCTTTTATTCTACTATACAGAAAAAAAAAAAAGAACCAAGAGAATTCCCCCAAAACCCACTCACTAAGGAAGGGAAGGCTATCCAACCAAGGTCCTCCTCCTCCTCGTGGCGTTTTTTTATGTATTTCCTTTCGTAAGCATCGCGCGCTCGCTGTGGTGTTGTGCCATTCTGGCAGAACAGAACCGCCATAAAAGACAAGACGCGTCAAGTCATCGCAAATCAAGTAAAGCCGAACCAAACCAAACCAGTAAACGCCTGCCTGTAACCATCGCCCACCCATTCCTGGTTGTTGCCTTGCCCGCCGTTTCCATATGCAATTATGCTCCTGATGCCGCTGTCCGATCATGATGCATCCTCCAATCACCTCCAGTCTCTCAATGCCGGAGGCTCCCGCTTCTTCCTCTGCCGTTGGGGGCACTCGCTCCTCGCTCATTCATCCTCGTAACCCATTCGAGCACTGTCTCATAGCAGAGCACGTATTGTCTCAGACTTTGTACCATGCTCAGTCTCTGTTCTCGGAAATCCTCCACCGTCTTCTGAATCAGGTCCACGCTGTCGTCGTACAGCCAGCTCGTGTCAATGGCTGAGGCGCCACGTGCCACTCTCCTCTCCATGCTGGACCTTTGACCGGGTGTGTAAAAGTTAAAGTTTCTAACAGATCGAGGAGACACATCTCCTGTCTCTCCCATGGAAACGTCACCCTCTGGGTCCCGTCCTCGCACTGCCGCAATCTTGGCTTGTCTCTGGCGTTTCAACATGTCGATTACGCTGTCCACCGTGCAAAACGTTCCCGTGCGTCCACATCCGGCCGAGCAATGAACCAGCATCGGCCGCGCGCGCGAATCCACCTCAGGTTCATCGTACCAGGTGATAGGCAGCTCGATCGGCGAAGACTTGGCCACCGACGCCGTTTCGATGGGAAGAGCAGACCTCTGCATAACATTGGCCAGCTCAACAAGCGCCAACAGATGAGATGGCTGGGCCGGAGTGCCGAAATCGGGCCACGATGGGAAGTGAAGATGCGTGATCTCCCGGATCGGATCGAAAGGATGGGCGTTGTGCGACAGGGCAAACTTTCGAACAATGACGTACGGGGTTTCTGTTTGGCCCTGCAGGGGCTTCGGTGTGGGCGTGGCGGACTCCAAAGTCGTCGTCGTATTTGCGCGTCTTCTTCCCTGCTCGCCCATCGAGGCGGACGGAGTAGCGTGCGAGTCGGATCTATGCTTATCAATATCAAGGGACACCTTCTTCTCAGAAAGCGGCTTGAGCCTGATGGCTCCAAAGTCTCTGCCCTTCCAGTAGGGGTGGCACTTAAGCTGGCCTCCCTCTGACTCGGCAGTCAACATGACGATGACACGCACATCCTGCTCCCAGATAACAGACCAAAAGTCCTAGGCCACGTTAGCGAAGCTCAACGTCGAGTTCAGAATGAACATACTTCGAATGTAGCAGGGAGCGGGCCCTGAGTGGCAATGTACCGCTTGTTACTCCGCGAAGCCCTGAGGTGGCTGGCATTGATGTAATCACACGAGCCTGCCGGCTTCTCCTGGAGCTTGACTCGGGCGTGCTCAAAGGGCAGAATGTCCTTGTATCGGTTCTTAACGCCTTTCTCAACACCGCATAGCTGAACAGGTGCACGCTTCTCCTTATTGTTAGGGTTGAAAGCAGCATATGCCGCCTTCATACGGGACTGTTCGTCGACTTCGATGTGCAGAAACTTGTCAGAGACCTTCTTTCCGTGATCGGGCTTGGAAGCCGCATCTCGTAGCCATCTAGGCAGAGAAGGCGAATCCAGAGCAGAAGGTCGAGAGACATCGAGTTGACCAACACCGTCTGCCAGGTCCATATTTTGTCGAATATTGGCGAAGAAGGGGTTAACATCGTTGGTCGAGGTAGGGAGCATCACTCCGCCAATGACAGGAGCAATACCTCCGTAACCAGGTTTTCCAGGGGAGCCAGTTGCCGATTGATGGTCGACAAAATCCGAATAATGTTCCTGGAAAGAGTTGAATCCGCCCTTCAGAATACAGGTGCCGCCAGAGAATCCTTCGTTGGTGAATTTCTTAATCATGTTCTGAGCAGTGACGGCATCCCGCTTATCGGATGAATGAGCATCGTAGACCACAATATAGTCCATTTCTCTCCACCTGGAGAATTTACTTGACTCGGATCCTCCTTGGAATGTTTGCTGAAGCTTCTGAATGTTAAAGGTTGCCCGCTTGAGAAGAGTAGTCGGGATACAGAGGTTAAGAGCACCCTGGATTCTAGCATGGGCGTAGTTTTGCGATGATCGGAGATCGAGGATAAGGAGCCGGTCCTCCTGAGCAGTTCGAAACATATCTTTTAGCTGCGAACCGGTAATCATGTGAGGCTGTCCTGGCTCCAGAGTAGCGGGCACCGTCTCGGATCGTCGAATATCTCGAGCATCAGGGGGTTCGACACGGTGCTCCATTACAGACAACCGCGGATCGCGGTCCTCTGATCGAGTTAAACTCGTACGGTGCTGTGGGGGATCCATTGGGCGCGGCGACTCGAATCGGGGTAGATTAAGGGTAGGGAGATGGTTATGAAGAGACGATTCCGAGTTGCGTTTCGAGTCGGACGAAACATATGCTGAATCATGTAGGCTTTCCTGGTCAACATCCATTCGACTCGCGGGTCGAATGCTGGCAGCACTGAGACCGCGACCAAATGGAGATTCTGCGCCGGTTTCGCTTCCATGGGTGTGCCATCGCGGCGGTCGAGGTCGCACAGGGGCAACTCCAGACGATGACACGGAGGGAATGGCGTAATGGCTAGTTGACAGGGCAAAGGACTTGCCCCGATTAAGGTCCGCCTGTCTCTTGAAAGCCTCGAATTCGGGGTTTGCGTCAAGAGGAACCTGCTTTGGAATGGCTGCGGCGAAAGACTTTACTGAGGATGATGGGCTCCATGTATCCTTGGGGAGACCAGAGGAAGAATCTCCGCGTTCATTGCCCGACTCGACGACGAGGCCAAAGTAATTAGGACTAGGTGCTCTCGCATCTGGAATGACGCGTGGTGAGAGCTTGGGGGGGTGGTTCTGGCCCACCGAGTAGGGCATTCGTGGAGATTGAAGGGGAGTCGAGGTTTTTGCCTGCTTGTTTCGCAGCGACTGTGAATGCGAGATTGTGTAAGAATTTGAGCGTGAATGAGAAGTCGGGACACCAGAGGCGACTGGAGAATGACGAGCAGGTGCTTTCATGGTATAATGCAGACTTGGTGTGCGGTCGCCGGTCCTCGAGTCATGCATGGCGAAGGCGGTGATGGGAGTAGTCGACGTCATCTCCAAAGAAGCAGGGGGTAAAGGAGGCTGAGCGAGGCTTCTCATAAGGCCATGGCGACAAAGAGGAGGCTGTGAGAATCGAAGAAGAGAGGAAAATTCGAAAGTATGAGCCTTGGCTAGGCTTAGAGGGACGAGGTGTTCAAGAAGGGCGAGGAGCCGTTCCACCAAAAGAGGTGAGGGATTGTGGTAGATTTTGAATAGAGATGGATGGGAGACGGGAGGTGAAGAAGCGGGCGGATGGTGGGGTCTTGAATCCCTGGAACACTTGGAAACAGGCCAAGAAGGGGGGGCGTTTAGTCGGGGGGGGGGGGGAGGATGGAAGTGGGAAGGGTCGCCAGGGGGGGGAAGAAGAGACCTGAAGCCAGAGGGTTCGATAGAGGCTACGGGTGTTCAGACGGTAACCGAATTAGACGGGCTCTGACGTGACGGATGGACGAGGAACGGTAGGTAGCTTATACATGGAGGGTGAGGGTCGGTCTCAATTACTTGCAACCCATAAAACAGACTCTGGGGAGACCCGAATAGAT
>NIZV01000412.1:0-29691 GCA_003947045.1 Fusarium ambrosium
ATTCTATACTATTGAGGTATATTATTCTCCATAATATCATCATAGTTTAAGTAAGCATCTTTATATTTTTGCCACTGATCATCAAGTTCCTTGCCAAAAGTTAGATAAATCACTATTCAGCAGAAAGATATATATTCAGGGTTATGGCCTGTGAGGAAGCATAGCTGCAAGCTGATGGAGATGAACATAACGATTTAACATTTATTACCCCTGCGGCCTGTACGTGTGCTAACGTCAGGAGCCGCATCACAAGATCAAAAACGTCTTGACAATCACCTGGCTGGCTGGACAAGCGCACTTCTCCAGACTCCCCACCTGAACCCACGGCCCCGGCACCCCCAAGCGTCCCCTTAGTTTAGTAGCGTAACATCACGAACTACCGGCATGTCGTTGCCAGATCGACCTATCTTGCCAGAGCCAAGTGCGAGTTGCTTGAGACCAATGTTAACCAATCTAGTAGAAGACAATGAGCATCATGCCATAGACATGTTCAAAAGGTATGGCCATCCAAAACCAGTACACCAACGTCAAGCGCCTTGATGATGATGTTGCATCAGCCCCTCCCTCCCCTTGCAACCAGGTTGTAAAGATCTTGATATCGCTATCTTGTCCAGATCTCACTTGTCGGCCACCATTTGCCTTATCAGGGGCTAGCAATCGTAAACAAGGACAGGCTCTTTCAGGGCCAGCTCAACCTCCACTAGAATAACCGCGCTAAAGGCCAAGCCAATAGGCACAATACTAAATCGCTTGCCCATTCATCCGATACGGGGTAGTTTTTAAAAAACCTGGCACACTTACGGAGAACGTTGTTGAGTCAATATCGCGGCCTCGAGATAGGCGAAACAAGGAAGAACATAGAATGTGTCTGCTGGTGAATCATTCCTCGATTGTTATTTATCTTTCAAGTTCTTGTGTGTTATGTCTATGAGATAACCCTAATCCTAGCGTGTTTCGTGCCGAGTGTTCTATCAATTGCTCAAAGCATTGATCCTTGCACGCTTTGTCCCACACCGAGGGTTTCCACACCGAGAAACGCTCGGTGACATCAGCTCTCTGCCACGTGACTTCGCGACAGCTCGCTTCCATCACAAAGCCTTCCGTCACGCCTCACGTCTTCTGCCTAGCCCCAAAATCGTCCGTCATCATCACCCACCATACGATCGCTCACCGAGGGCATACCCCGGTGATCATATCTTAGCCATCATGAAGTTCAATATCGAGTACGGTCGCTCCGATTTTCCCGTGCTCCCTCTCTTTGCTCACACTTTTCAGTGACTTGCCCGTGCTATTCCCCTACCCCAGGATATATCCAGGTATGCCCCAGCTTGTTCGCCCAACAGCATTAGATACTAACTGCTATGATTCCAGAGCAATATGCGTGAGTTTGTGACGTTGTAGCCTTCAATTCATCAATGAAGCTAATGATGCCATGCCTCCAGCTACATGTGCGATCTCAAAAGTACTTGATCCTTTCATTTCATCTCCAAGCCATCAGTTGCTAACCTTTTTACTTTCTAATCAGAAACTCTGGATGCTGGGGGTCACTGTGTCCTAGAGATGCCTTCGGGTACTGGCAAAACCGTGTCTCTGTTGTCGCTCATCGTGGCGTATCAACAGTACATGCCAGAAAAGCGAAAGCTCATCTACTGCTCTCGTATGTCACATTTCCTACTCTACTCTCATTGTCCTAACATGTGGCTCGATTAGGTACTATGTCTGAGATTGAAAAGGCCCTGGTTGAACTCAAGTCTCTCATGAAGTACAGGGCTGAAGAGCTTGGGTACGAGGAAGAGTTTCGTGGCCTTGGCTTGACAAGTCGAAAGAACCTGTGTCTTCACCCATCAGTAAAACGAGAGAAGAGTGGCTCTGTTGTCGATGCTCGCTGCAGAAGCCTTACAGCTGGCTTCGTCAAAGAGAAGAAAGACCGGGGTGAGAATGTAGATGTCTGCGTCTACCACGATGTACGTTTCTGTTTTCTTCAACCGTCTTTTCCGTTGTACTAATGTCACAGAACCTCGACCTTCTTGAGCCTCATAACCTTATCCCCAACGGTGTCTGGTCCTTTGATGATATCATTCGGTATGGCGAGGAACATAAACAGTGCCCTTACTTCACTGCGCGGCGCATGGTCAGTACCAATTAAGACTCACAAGCTTGCGGGCTTGTGCTAAAGATGTTCCAGATGCAATATTGCAACGTTGTTATCTTCTCTTATCACTACCTCCTTGATCCAAAGATCGCCGAAAGAGTGTCAAAGGACTTCTCCAAGGACTGCATCGTGGTTTTCGATGAGGCTCACAACATCGACAACGTCTGCATCGAGTCCCTGAGCACAGACATTACGGAAGATTCGTTGCGCAAAGCGACTCGTGGTGCCCAAAATCTGGAGAATCGGATAGCGCAGATGCGCGACACAGACCAGGAGCAGCTACAGAACGAATACCAGAAGCTTGTGCAGGGGCTCCGCGATGCGGACGAAGCCCGTCAAGAAGATGCCTTCATGGCAAACCCTGGTAAGCTTCACCTTTTGTGTGGTTTTTCTCGTCAAGGCATGTTAATCATATCGTAGCCCTTCCTGCAGATCTGCTCCAAGAAGCTGTGCCAGGAAATATCAGGAGAGCTGAGCACTTCGTTGCCTTCCTCAAGAGATTCATCGAGTATTTGAAGGTGATATCTCATCTTATCCCACTGCAAAATAGGAGTTAACCCTTCGATAGACACGGATGAAGGTTCGCCAGGTGATTTCAGAAACACCGCCATCCTTCCTGGCACATCTGAAGGAGCATACCTTTATCGAGAAGAAACCTCTCCGATTCTGTGCGGAGCGACTAACGTCGCTGGTAAGAACCCTCGAGCTCACCAATATCGAGGATTACCAGCCACTTCAAGAGGTCGCAACATTTGCGACCCTGGTGTCAACCTATGAGAAAGGGTTCCTTCTTATTCTTGAGCCCTACGAATCTGACACAGCCGAAGTCCCAAATCCCATCCTTCACTTCACTTGCCTTGATGCCGCTATCGCTATTCGGCCTGTGTTTGAGAGATTCTACTCGGTCATTATCACATCGGGTACCATCTCGCCGCTCGAAATATACCCCAAGATGCTTGACTTTTCCACAGTCATCCAAGAGTCATACAGCATGACCCTTGCACGGAGGTCATTCTTGCCCATGATTGTCACCCGAGGTAGTGATCAGGCATCCGTATCGACAAGTTTCCAGGTCCGAAACGAGCCCAGTGTGGTGAGAAACTATGGTAACTTGTTGACCGAGTTCGCCAAGATTACCCCTGATGGCATGGTTGTCTTCTTCCCCTCATATCTCTACATGGAATCCATCATCAGCATGTGGCAAGGCATGGGTATCCTTGACGAGGTGTGGAAATACAAGCTCATCCTGGTTGAGACACCCGACGCCCAGGAGACTTCGCTCGCCTTGGAGACATATCGTACCGCGTGTTGCAACGGTAGAGGAGCGGTTCTGCTTTGTGTCGCGCGTGGCAAGGTCTCAGAAGGTATCGATTTCGACCATCAGTATGGCCGTACCGTGTTGTGTATTGGAGTTCCCTTCCAGTACACCGAGTCGCGAATCCTCAAGGCCAGACTGCAATTCCTACGAGAAACATACCGCATCAAGGAGAATGACTTCCTTTCCTTCGACGCCATGCGGCACGCAGCTCAGTGCCTGGGCAGAGTCTTGCGTGGCAAGGATGACTACGGTATCATGGTTCTCGCCGATCGCCGGTTCCAGAAGAAACGATCTCAACTTCCCAAGTGGATTAACCAAGGCCTTCAAGAGGCCGATGTCAACCTGAGCACTGATATGGCCGTCAGCAGTGCGAGACGATTCTTGAGAACCATGGCACAGCCTTTCCGGGCTAAGGACCAGGAAGGCATCAGCACCTGGGGGTACAAGGATCTGATGGAACACAAGGAGAAGATGGATCTAGAGAGGATCAAGGAGCTCGAGGAGGCTGCGCAGAAACCTCAGCCGGCTGCACCGATCAACCAATATGAGTATGACGACGAGGAGCTCGATCAGGACATGATGGAGATGGATGGTTTCTAGATTTCTCTTTCATTTGGGTCGAAAATATCAGGATAGAATTAGGGGGGCCAAAATTGTGCAAAATTGTATCATAGTATTAGAATAATCGAGCGCTCCATTGCTGCCATCTATGGGTGTCCTCTATGCTGTATCTCTGCCCAAACTAAGTAGTCTAACTAAATCCATTAAGTAGTTGCCTTGCTTTAAAAGAGCACCAGAACGCCAGTTGCCCAATCCTTCCACGCCTTGCTCGATAAAAAGAAAGTCAACAGTCTCACCAGCTTCACAAATACGCCATCTTATTTCACCAACAGTCTCTTCGCAGCCTTGACGGCCCTCAGAGCAGGGAGAGTGTGAGCCCGACCTGGCTCCCTTCCAATCTCGATACAAAGCATGCGGATAAAGTCGTTGTTCGTCCAGTAGCTTGTGTGCGCACTCAGCATGTTCAGGTACTGAATCTCCAGGGGGCCTCCCCCCGAGCGGAGGTACCAGTCTATTTGCCCATTGTCGTTGAGCAGGAAGGCTTTCTTCTCGGCAATCTCTTCTCGCGTAAAGTCGTGAACCTCGAGTTCAAGCTGGGAGGGGAGACGAATCGTGGACGGCCGCTCTGGCTCTGGGGCGAGCGGGTTCGGGGCTGGGGCCATGCCTGGCACGACGTTTCGCATGGCTGCGCCGACTGACTTCCACAAGGAGCCCGCTATGCTCGGCACGTAGGCTGTCTTGAGGCTCGCCGCGTAGATGGGATCAACGGCACCGTTGAGGAAGTACGCGATGGGATCCTCCTTGGCGAGGACATTATAGATATTGTCGACAGCCAGGCAGCCAAAAGTGCCAGCTTCACCGACAATGTCTTTGGCCACGACATCGCTTGAGTCAGCCCCAGGCTTCATTCGTCCATGCCGAGGCATGAGCGTGCCACGCTCAAGGAGCAGGAAGAACCCAGCCGGGCTGCCTGCCAGGAAGAGGTTCCTCGTGTCGAATTCAAAGAACCGTGTCTCGGGCTCTTTACGGGTTAAGTCAAGTCTGGGTACTGAGGTCGGCTGATTTGAGAGAATCTCAAGAGCCATGGCGCTACCCAGTGAGTGTCCGATGAGATGGACGCGCCCTATCTCGGCAAAGCCTGGGTTGTTGCGACACCAGAGTCGATAGACACGGTTTGCCTCGGACACAAGAGCCTTGATCATCTTTCCCTTGTGATGGGACATGTAGAAGGGAATGTCGAACATGACATCCGATATCATGCTGCGAACAGCAGGAATGGTATCCGGCTCGATGTCCTTGAGCCCGAAGCCCTCAGGAGTATAGTCTGCCTTGTCTTCCTCCCTCATTGGCCCTCCATCCTCGAAAGAGAGGCCCATCCTCCAGTTCAGGGGAAGAATCATGAGTCCATTCTGGTCCGCACGAAGTACCTGCTTGACAACAGGGCTCTGTAGTTCAATGTTAACAGCACGACGGAAGCCATTGATGGCATGAGTGAAGTGGAAGCTCTCCACTCTCTCTGCAAATTTCTGGCCGATGCCATGGGCGACCAAAATCAAGTCAGTAACTTGCCCTTTCTCTTTGTCTGCCTTGCAAGCGGAACACACGTCCTGGCCACTGCTCTCATGTGATTCATCAGCTGCCGATACGCCCGGTTTGTTGGGAGTCTGCTTCTTGTGATGAAGCCGCTCCCAGGCTGCTCTGTTGAAGCCTCGGACAACAGGAACACCAACAGTCACGCCCTTCATAATCTTCAACACGGGTCGTCTTCCATAATACGCCGATGGTTTTAGGCTTGGCTTCATGAGGAACGCTTCGGTGGCATTCTTGTATATGACGTGATAGTTGGAGAAAGGCCGTGTCGGGGTCTGAAACTCTCCCGAGGCTCTTCTATCGGCGGCAGCTGGGCCAATGGATCCTTCAGCTGCCGCTTCACCACGAAAGCAGCGAGCAGCGCAGAATGGGTCGGTTGGGATGGCTGGCTCAGGAAAACCAACTTCATCAGCAGAGCCGATTTCGGATTCTTTGGGCCAGAGCCGGTTGGACACCTTTTCCTCGCCCAATGGGCCAACATCGATGGCACATCGTAGTTCATCGCACCAAGTTTCCGTCCATGGTCGAAGTTCATGGTAACCGGCCTCCAACTGATTCGCCACAATCGGTGGGATCGGAAGCATTGTGTCCCTATATCAAATTAGCGAAAGTCTTCCCGAATATTATAAATCCATACCTATAAAACCATGTCGCCCGAGCTACAACAGCGACGTCGTTAACAGGAGACCAGTAAATCGGCTTCATCTGGAGAGATGGCAACGAAACCATGTGTAATCTTGATACCCCGACCGCAACCTCGGCAACGCTGGGCCGATAGTCGTCTACCGTTGGCTTGTCGATGGCTTTTGCTACTTGAGAAGCATCATCCACTTCAGTTGTTGTCTCAACCTGATCTCGGGGCTGGCCAACGTCCCGCAATACACCAGCGGCTTGCGCAAATGGGACAAAACCAGGCTCGGATTGTGTTTCTGGACTGCCTACTCGTACAAAGGGCTTCCCTGATATTCCATCATCCAAGCCTGGCGGACGAGCAACAGTTGGACTTCCGACGGGCGTCTGGGATCTGGGGGTCCGGTTCTTGGCCTGTGACAGTGAAAGGGATCTGGCTCTTAGATTGGTTTCACCAACGGTAGATCGACGTTTCGCGCTGCGAGACTCTGTCGGGGTCTTCGAGATCCTAGCAATAGGGTGGCTTGCATTGGTTGTAGAAGAAGATCCTGGACGACTGGAGGGTATATCCGCTGAGGATGGCCGAGGCTCGATCGCATTGCTTGCCAGCTCCTTCAGGCGACCAAGCCCAAGAACAATCTGCTGGGTTACTTCGTCAACACTTAAGGCAGGGTTATTCCTTCTAGCCAAAGAGCAAAAGGTAGCCTCTAACTCGTCCGATACATCGAGCACCAGCTCGGAACAACAGGCGGGCACCGGGGTGTTTGGTATGACATTGCCAGCTGGCACAGCGACATCCTGTGGTTGGTAGCCTCCACGATGTCTTTCCCAGTGTTTTGTCGTCAGGGCCTGGACAAGTGAGGCCAGTTTGTTCGCATCGAACTGAGACGGCCGACCCTGGTCCTTCCACGCATCCTGGTGAGCCCGTCGGTCGTTATCGGACATGAGACTCAACCAAGCTTTCTCGAGAGCATTATTGTCACCCCTAGAAAAGGGCCGCACCTGACCCTTGTTCGTCTTCGCATCGGTACTAATGGTCGAGGATGTCGAAAGGGGGTCGTCGATGGGAATAAGGGACGAGTAAAAGAATTGTGCCTCGACGAGTGGTACATCGTCTTCTCGTCGGACGCGGGCAACGGGAGCCAGACGACACTTGGCGCCGTATGTATGGTTGTCGCATGCCATGATGGCAGTCGCTGGGAGTATAGCTCGGGCAAGTAAGCCAGAAGCTGCACGACAGCAAAAACCGGCTGCAGGATCTCGATCGCAACGAACGTCGGGGTCAGGTTGGGCCTCTCGGGGCTGGCGTATGCGGCGTAGAATTCGACTGGGCCATAGAGGGGAGGCAGGAAAAAGACTCGTGGCTTGCCGTCCACGCAGTCAGATGGTGAGCAAGGGGAGAGGAGGGAAGGGGAAAGAATGCCAACAGAGGAAGGGCACGGAAAGTGGACGGCGGTAGGCGGAAGCCTGAGGCTTGGTGGTTCACCGACCTCCGGTCAAGCCTGGGCTCGATGACGTGGGGATGTACTGGACAGTCTATCTGCCTTAATATTGTGGGTCCCTGCCAGGTACTTTAGCTAAGACGGCATGTATCTTCTCGCCTATCTTGACAGCAGTCTCTACCTGAAACAAGCCTCCAAGAACATCCCCGATACCTTCATCAATGGATCCTATCAAAGCTCCTCCTCACTAACGCGGTGCCTAGTAACATCCATCACATGCATGATGCCCTGCTGCCACGTAGGTCAGGCATGGATGGATGTCACCAACTTAGCTTCAGAGACTGCCCGCAAATAGGGACTCAAGATACTCAGTTGAGACACTTCACGCTCCAAGACGATCATGTCCAACAACTCGAGGTCGCCGTAATTCTAAAGTCGTATTTCAGTCGAGACCAACCGGAAAATCTCTACCAAGGAACGGCCCGGCCGTACAGGTGAAAGGTGACATGACCATGGTTGTAGCTTCACAACAATGGGCACATTTTCATTACCATCTAATTTCCCGGGCCTGTGATTCCAGGCGGACAATTCTCGCTTCCCTGTGATTCGCAGATCTTTTCCCGAGGCATGAATCTTGTAATCCGTTGTTGGACACTCACATATCTGCATTAACGTTTCATTCCCTACCCAGCCTTCCCCTCAATGTCCCTTGTAGGACATATAGTAAGGAAGCATTACTTAGCAATGCCCTCCCCAGATGAATCACTGCCAAAATGCGCCGATTCGACCTGTGCCTGAAATAACAGCCCCATGATTCGCGCGCGGTTACTTCGAGGGAGGGCGCACATCTTGACGGCCGAGCTGAAACCGGGAAACCAGGATGTCGCGATTCGCCAAACAGTGGGAAGCTGCATAGATCCGTATCTTGAATGCTCGTCCCCATAATTAAGCGTAGAACCTTGTCATTATCTTGCTTCTAGATGTATCGTATCTCGTCGCACGATCCAACTGGAGAGGCCCTCTCGGCGGGTAGACATTTGGTATGTTGTGGTGTCGTTGTCCTCAGCAAGAACTGTGCTTTGTGAATTACAAAGCATGTCATCCAGCTCAGACGTAGAGCAGCGTGGGCATCTGGATGCTTCGCCACGGTTGCCGCCCCTGAAACTGATCCGATGTCTTCGAAGGAGCTTTCGTATCCTGTCAACAGGATGCTACTGGAACCGACATCACTTCACTCAGTACCCCAGACATACTCCAGCCGGAATCGGTCCATAAACTCCCGAGTATTCCAACCTTCCAATCGTCTGGATATATTCCTATACCATCCTTAGTTAGCGAACGTCGACACCCAACAAAACAATAAGCCATGACTCGATGGGTTAGTATAGGTACCTTGAAGTCTCTCTGGGAAATTATAGCAGTTTCTCTCCATATAACGTTAAGCATTCAACAGATGCTGAGAGAAAGGATCACGTCCGTCGCTGTGATTGGATATCCTACCACCCAAGGCAATGGAACACACAATGCGGTCGCAAATATTCCAGGTATAAATGGCCACGGTTCGAACAGATCGCCACGATAATCAAGATGAGAAATCATAGAGGGGCTGAAAAGGTTGGTCGAAGTATCCAGCCAAACTAGGTAACGGCCACGACCAAAAGACCGTCAAGAACCCCTGGTGTTGACTCTCAGAGTGGAAGGCAGGACACTGGCCAGTCTCTCTGCCTACACGACACGACGACTACTCGAATCAGACGGCCCTGGTTGGTTTACTAAACCCAGTCCTGTGAAACCTGGGTTTTGGAGGTTCAGGGTACCGATGTCGAATCGTTTTGAACAACCGTCTTCCATGTGCCTAGCCAGTCCGTCAGTATCCATATAGAAGGTTGTCGCATGACAAGACTGAACTTACCGCCTAAGTGTATCCTTGCGAGCAAAAAGACGCCCGCAGTAGTCGCATTTGTGGTTACGCTCCTTCATGTGAACACTCTGGTGGTGTCGCTGTAGATCGGTTTTCCGCACAAACTTCTTTGTACATCCATCAACGGTGCATGGAAACGGATACTCCCGTTTCTCGTCGTGAGTTTCCAGGTGTGACTTGTAGTTATAACTGCGACTGAAGAACTTTCCACAACCCTTAACCTCACACTGAAAGTTTGCTTCCTCCTTTGAGGTATGTTTCCGTGTAGGTCTCTTCACCTTGTTGGTTTTCAACATGCGCCTGTCCTGACCAAGATCGGGTATTTGGGCTTGTGCGTTCTGGTAAAACTGAGACACGTCGTAGTCTTGCTTTGGCCAGGTCGTTGCAGCCCCCGCGCTCAAGTCAGACTGAAGGCTCGGGGCGAAAGGTGTTCCGTCTGTGTGATAGGCCGCACTAGCTGGTCCGGGGGCTGAGTAGGACGGTGATTCAAACCCTTGGCAATAGCTACTAACGGAGCCTTCCATCCTGAATCTGGGGTTAGATGGGTCCTGCAAGTATCCGAATGGAGGCCTAGAAGCTATCGCTGGCCCTCGGTCAGAGTGGCTACTCGATGGTGGGAGAGGGTGGTGAGCTGCGGGATTTCGTGTTGTCGGCATGTAGGCTTCGTGGGTTTGATACGGAGTGGGAAGGCAGGTTTCGTAGGCCGCAAAGGTGTTAAACTCGGAACCCAGAGCATCAGATTCCACCGAACTAGAAGGTGTTGATGAGGTCGCCGCCACGAGGCCGTCCGGTGTGACCCAAGCGGTACTACTGTGATCCATGGGAGGCGGTGATAGAAGCTGAGTGTTTGGGCCAGAGAGCCAACGAGGGTTGAAGCAAGGTGAAGCTGAACCGGGAGATGATTCCAACTCGTTTGTTGAAACGACTGGTTGGAGTGGGGAGTGATAGCCAGGCGCCGGTCCCTCTGAGAGGCGTGAAGTATCAGAACTCGAGGAACTAAGCCCAAGGAACTGGCGATGATGCGATGCTGGGGAGTTTGATGTCGAGGGAGGTGTAAGGTACATGTTGATGTTGTTGGATGACGCGGGGCTGTGTTAGAAGCCGTGGGCTGGCCAGGGTCTTGAGAGCCATACACCTTCTGCAAGCAAGCAAGCAACGGAACGGAGCCCTAGAAAGTAACAAGACCGCGGATGGCAGTGGACTATTGCGAAGAGGGGAGTTTCATCGACCAAGCTGGGAACCCCATGATGGGGTAGCAGTTGGATAAATATCTCGATTCACGGTCAAGACGGGGGAGTCAAGAACAAGACAAGAGACGGCCGACACAACAGAGGGTGGCAACAGGAAGAAGAGATCATCCAGAGAGAGAGACCGAGCGAGCGAGAGAGTGAGGAAGCAGTCTGTGTACCTCTGTCCAGTGCTGTACTGGACAGGGAATGTCGATTACGGAGCCTTCCGTTTAACGACGCAAGCCGCCTTCGATGAATTAAACACAGGCGAGCATGGTAGGTCGAAGGAAGGATCAGGCTCCGCCTGCATGGGGGGTTCGAGGAAACAGGCAAGTCGGTGGTGGGGAGAGAAGGGTTTGGCGTTCGCGGGCACTAGAGCCACTCACTGGGAAGGTGTCGAGAAGCGGGTGACGGGGCCGGAAAAGAGAGCGAAATGAGACCTAGGCAAGGGTTCCGTTCGCCAACCATGGGGCTGGGCCATCTTGGACTTGATAGATCTCTCGGATGGGTTAAGGGAGATAACGGTGTTGCCAGGGCCGTTTGCTGTCACTCGTCCATCGATTCTGGACGGACTGGGGTGTGCCTTGCCTTGGCTTGACACGATTACGGCCGTTGGATGCCCAGAATAGAGTCTGTGTCCTGTCCTGTACACCAACTGCCCTGGGTGTGAATGAGCCAAGGTATAAAGGGCCGCATTCCGTCGAAGCAAGGGTTTTCCCAAGAAGGGAAGCACGCACTGCCTGCACTGCGCTGCACTGGGGAAAGGGGACGGGGACGGGGCAGGGATGGGGTCGTATATTCGGCAGTATCAAAAACATAAGGGAGGAATTCGAGGGAAGACGGGGCGGAGCTTGGGCTTGGGCCTGGATGGTGGCAGACGGTGGTTGTGCTTGTGCGTCGAAAGAATCTTCATGGTTCCTTCCTGTCGGCCTGTGAGAGTGAGTGATGCCATCGTCCCATAGTGAAGCCGGACCGTTCTCCACCCCCAAGAACCAACACCCTCAAAACCGTCCGAGAGCACGCACTCCCATTGCTTGCGCGCACAGCCCCCCCTTAGGTTTGCATGGCCCATGCTCTCTCAAAGTTACCACCACCGTAAGTGTGTGCTGAGAAAGGATGCGTGCCTGACTGTCGGGACCTGTGAGAGGTGGTGACTGCGTCTAAAGCGCGCGTATCGCAAGGATTTCCCTGCCGACAAATCGGCCGACGCTGTGATGGGACGAGAACCAGTTCAAGTCAAGGCCTGCCTCCAACAAAGGCCCTGGCGTCATGGATTACATCCAGATCCGTCCTGGACCCCCCCCAGCAAAACGGCTACCATGGCCCGGCCAACCTTGTCCTCCTCTAGAGTGTCCAGTGTCCTTCCTTGCGCTGTTGCCCTGCGCAGCACCACGCAGTGAACAAGACTCTCACTCGCGCCATGCTATGCCATGCCTTGTCCGCCAGGAACCACTTGGACCTTGCGCTGGCGGGGTTTTTGGTCCAACAGGCATGCATCGATCAACCCACGGATCGCGGACGAGCTGTCATCGTGGGCAAAAACGGCCAGGGGGCTTTAAGAGCAATCATGTGGTGCAGCTCGTGCGACTCGTGCGAGTCCGGGCCAGTGCAGGCCAGGGCATGGGAAAAGCCAAGACCAAGGCCGGGCTAGATCCGAAGAGCCGATACGATATTGTACGACGGACATGTTCGAGGCCAAGAAGAAGGCAGAGGAAAAGGGGAGAAGGGGGCCCTGGTCCTACCGGTGAGAGCAGCTTGCGGTTTAGTTCGACAGGGCCGCTACTCCGGTCTGGAGATGTGTGGAGGTCCAGCAAGCAATCCATCCCTACCAACGGAGTAATTAAGAGTGGAAGCGGGCGAAGCGGGCCAGGAACTTTAGGAGGGGGAGATGTAACACAGAGACAGTGTCGACAAGGTCGCGCAAATACGGACTTGGATGCCCTCCAACTTGTGACAAACCGAGGGAAGATGGGTTGGGTGAGCGGGGAGACGCGTCTGCCCACAGTGCGCGGGTTTTTCTGCCAGACGTCAAATCAAAGCCTTCACCCGTGCCCAGCCTCAATGTCTTCCTGGACACTTCCAAAGATCCATCATAGGCGCTCCTGGATGCAACCCGGAGGGCTTAGGCAACGGGACGGCTTCAAGCCTCCCGGTGCTTACACGCGAATAGCCTTATAGCATCGGCCCGGTCCTTTCAATCCTTCCTTCGTTTCGCATTGCATTGGATGCCTTGCATGTGCTGGAGACGCCATCGACGTCCGCAATCTGTCATCGGCGTCGTCCAACAGGAACAGGGGCTGAGTAACAAGCTTGTCATTGACGACACTCTGTCTTGATCATGCCACGAGAAGATGAGAAACGCGCTTAAACAGACTCAGAGGCGCATCTGGGGCACGGCCGCGCGTTCATGGTCGACTACCTGGCTCATCTAGGCGGCTTGCGTCCAGGATATCCACGGAAAAATCGCCCTTTACTAACACACAACTTGGCTCGTCCTTCTTCTTTCTCACTCTCCCGCTTCCGTGGCCTCCACTGGTCTACGACCTACGAGGTAAAGTCGCGACCAGTTTGCCCGAGTAGGCAAAGGCCAAGCAAGAAAGGCCCGTCCGAGCGTTCAAGGGTCCCCTTGATGACAGCTTATTAGGCGCACCAGTTTTTGCCGCCGGGGCGCCAGAGTTCCGACAAGAGGCTCACGAAACAGGGTAAATACATTTCTTTCATTCATGGATTGACCCGATGCCCGTCCTTCCAGGTTGCTTCGCTAGCTACGCGCCGACCCCCATTGGCCACGAGCCAGGGCAGGGCAGGGTGGTTGAGCTTAATGCCCCTGGACGGCTCGCGGCTTGTACTCTTCCTCTAGATACTTGACTTCTTCATCTGTGAACCGGACACGGAGCGCCTCAACCGCCTCCTCGATCCGCGCGGGCTTGTTCATGCCCAGGATCGGCCAGCATCCCTTGTGCAGCACCCACGCTGTCGAGAGCACGGCCATGCTGATGCCCTTCTTCTTCGCCAACTCCTCAACGCGTCCCACGACCTCCCCACTGGCCGTTGCGTTCCACGTCGCGGCATGCTTGTCGTTCAAGGCACGGCTGCTCTCGCCTGTACCCCAGGGCCGAGTGAGGAGGCCACGAGCCATGGGAGACCAGGGGATGACGCCCACACCTGTGGCCTTGCAGAAGGGGATCATCTCCCTCTCTTCCTCTCGGTAGACCAGATTGTAAAAGTTCTGCATCGAAATGAACTTGGTCCATCCCTTGAGCTCGGCGATATGCTGCAGTCGGGCAAATTCCCATGCATACATGGAGCTGGCTCCAATGTACCGCACCTTGCCCGACATGACCACGTCGTGCAGAGCTCGCATAATCTCCTCTGGGGGCGTTTCTCGATCCAGACGATGGATCTGGAGGACGTCTAATGGGTAACATCAGCCAATGCCGTCTGAATAGGGTCTCGTTCGGACTGTGAATAGGGTAATCGTCATGTGCGCAATGATGCCTTGCAGAAGCCGAGGTGCAAGCAGACCCCAAAATCACAATTCCCGAGCCCAGAGGACACGAGGTCCCAACACAGAGGCGGCTCTTGACAATTCAGGTGGGAAAGTCGAGACTCTGACAAGTGGAGCGGGATGAGGGGGGAAAGGTGCACTGGCACAATCACCTCTGGGATTCTTCTATCCCCCCTGTTACTATCACCTGCAGAGAATTCTGCTTTAGGAATGCCATGGGCCGTGGTGAGAGTGACAGCCATTTACGGTTCCACTCGGACCGTCAATGTTGGATCCTGGCCGCTTGCCAGGATTCAATTGCCCACCACATTGGTAGGCTGCCATAACTCTTGGCGGGATGGTTGACAGCCGTCAAATGAATGGTTCGTCGACGGCCGGAGACGGGCACATCCGGCTTCACTCACCAATATAGTCGAGCCCAAGGCGTCTCAAGCTTCCGTCAACAGCATCAAATATGTGTTTTCTGGAAAGGCCCATCTGGTTCACTGTCGGTCCATCGTTTACAACTGGAACCCTTGTTCCCTCGCCTTCCGCGATGGGGAAGTAGACCTTGCTGAGAATGACCACTTTGCTCCGAGGGATATTGAACTTTTTGAGGGCCTTGCCGATAATCTCCTCGGAAGCGCCGTTGGAGTAGAAATCAGCTGTATCCCAAGTGTTGATCCCCAGGTCATATGCCTTTTTAAGCAGCTCGAGTCCTTCTCCCTCGTCAAGGGTCCACGGTGATCCCTCCCACTTGGAACTACCAAAGACCATGCAACCCATGATGATCTTGGAGATCTTGAGACCACTCTCGCCGAGTCTGGCAACAGTCCGTCAGCATTCAGATCCAGTCACCGAAATAGGAAGGTTACCCGCTTTGTGTATTCCATCTTGGTCTGTTGTGATTGCGCCCCTGTCAGTTGGTTGTGTTGTGGCTTATCCGTACACGGGCGACATGTGAATGGGAAAGAAAGGTCGCCTCAACTGCGATGCTCTTGGTTTCTATACTTGACTTGCTTCGAAGATCATTGACTAACCAGTTGACTCACAGGCGCAAGCACCCCTCATTCCGGTTCCGAGGCCGAAACAAACCCCACAGCGGAATCTATCTCCTCGCGCCAACCGACTCCGTGATCCGAGATCGTAGGCGGCAATTGATATCGGCTCGCAAGCCGAAATTGTCAAGGGTGAAGCAAAGTATGAGGTCTAGCCATTGAGATGCAATCAGTAGCCAGCCAACTGAGTGGTTCCAACGCTCCTCCACGAGCTCTCTATTGACCAGGGGCTGCCCGGGTCGCGCATCTATATTAATTCTGAGGTATCCATCTGTGTTTTCATCGCCCATTCAAGTCTTGCATCGGAAAACATGTTGGCCCATAGATGAGGAAGTAGGGAGAATAGAGGCACAACGCCTCGGGCGCTGTGTCGAGCCTCTCAACCTGGGAACCAGGCAACTGAGAGCAACAGACTATAAGAGCACACCCCATTCCCCAATACCGCCAATATCGTGATTCTTGCGGCTTCATCAAGCCTCAACCGCCTAAACAAATCCCTTAGCGAGAGACCAGAAGTTGTCCATCTTGGTACGAGAAAGAGCCTCCCTCGCCTCTGCGTCTGTCTCGCAGACTTTACTCCCCCACTTTCTGAAAGCCCGTGCCTTTTGCTCACCCTCAAAGACCAGTTTGCATTCATTCATGGACATGTCTTTGAGCTCTCCGTTGTCCTTCTCAGCAAGGAGCCAGTCGCGTACGGTCCCCTGCTTTCCATCTCGATCTCTTGATGGCACGTTCTCAGTCCAGTCGATACGGTTGAGCATGAGTTTCTTGTACTTTTTAATGCTCCATTCACCACCCTCAACAATGACCAGGTTGAATTTTGGATGCATGATGCATGTTCCGGTGAGCGCCAGTTGCTCGGCGTTGACGCCAATCTTGTATCGGTGCTGTCCATTGGCCAGGCTCCCAATCTTGAAGACCAGAATATGAATTCCTTTGTCAGCATCCTTCTGCTGATTTGTCGCCAACTTTTCGTGCTTTTGGTCTTTAGTGAGTTTCCTCTCCTCATTGGTTTCGACATGCTTTTGGTGGCGCTCTGCAATTTCGCGGTTTACTCGTGCTTCGACGGCCGTTGGATCTTTGACAGCAACTATGAATTTGTTAGTATCAGAACAGCGACCAGGAGGTGGCGATATAGGGATTCAACTTACCATCGCCGAGAACTCGCATCAAGTTGCCCTTCTTCACCTTAGGTGGAGGTGCGGGCACTAATCCCAGGCGGATCTTGGCTTGCATTTCCTTCAACTCTGCCATTCGGCGCTGCCGGCGGAGCTTAGCCTGTTCTCTAGATGTCAAGAACATGGGCTTTGCAGCAGGGACATGGCGATCTTGTGGCGGCTCGAGGGCGACTGGATGCTGAATATATTCGGTAATGATGCTGTCAGGCGTGCTGAGTTTAAGCCGGGAGGGATCGTCCACCAGGTCGTAATTCGTGCCAGAAACGAGTCCTTCATCCCACCATTCGGCTCCCGAAGGAGCCTCCGTCACGAAATTGCGCTCCACGTCAAGGTCTTCGTCGATACCGGCCTTTCGGGTTTGCTCTGCGATTCGCTTCTTCATCGCCTCGAGGGCAGCCTGCCGACGCAGAGCATTGGCTTGCGCAATATATTTGCCTTTCTGGTTAAAGACGAGCGATCGAGACTGGCGTGCCTTTCCACCACCTGATTGTGACGCAAGGCCAGGGTCGTAATACGGATTCTCGCCGCCTTCTTTGCCCATGGAGCTGGCCTTGAAGCCATCTTGGCCTCGAGCCTTGTCCGATCGCGCGCTCGAGGATGAAGGTGTCGAGTCTTTCGATTTATTGGGAGGTTTCCATGATCCAAGATCTTCCAAGGCTGGGTGAAGACCAACATTCAGCCCACCTTTCGCTTTGCTTGTTCCGATCGCTGCAGCAACACGAGCCTTTAGTGCAGCCATTCTGTCGGCAGCTGATTCCGTCTTTTGCACCCTTGATGAGGCATCGTGGCGCGGCCCAAGGCCGGGGGACTGGCTCTGACGATCCATGGCTTGGATATGGTGATGGTTGACAGGTACTTTGACACCTCCCCAGCCGTACGAGGCTTGATCCGGGGAATTCCGTTTGTTCGATCAGTAATTTTCCCAGTAGAAGTCGGATGAAAGCCGAGAAAGCGACTGATGTGAAGAAGGATGGCGTTACGTGGAATGTGAGGTTCGGTGGATGATGTAAATGATGGAGTAAGGCGACACTGAGTCGCGGCGCGATTCACAGCGCATGGATCAGCCTAAAATTCTGCCACTCCGCACCGCCAAAAATTTGTTTTCACGTTCCAAGCTTCAATCCCCCACCACCTTGACCTTCACTTCGCACGTTGCACCGGGCAATGGACTTTAACAGTTAACTCGGAGACGTCGCCTAACTGTCAATTCTTTGCGCTCGATTGAGCGGCAGCAGCGTCATAATGAATATCGCACAACCTGTCGCCTCCGGCGTGGAGAGTGTCGAGTTTACGTTCCTGTCGCCAAAGGAGATCCGATCCATTTCGGTGAAGCGAATCGAGAACGACAGTACCTTCGACAACCTCCTCAATCCAGTACCAGGCGGTCTATACGACCCTGCGCTCGGTTCTTGGGGTGATGCGCCGTAAGTTCCAGCCCAATGTATCGAGTTTCGAAGAGGCTGACAGGCCGATCGCAGATGCACAACTTGCAACTTGAACCAGTCTACGTGCCCCGGCCATGCCGGTCACATTCAACTCCCCGTCCCTGTCTATCACCCGGTGTTTATGGACCAGGCCTACCGACTTCTTAAGGCCGCCTGCGTCTACTGCAAGGGCTTTCGACTCCCCCAAAAAGAATTGCACAAGTATATGTGCAAGTTGAAGCTCCTACAGCATGGCCTGATTCAGGAAGCGCACATTGTTGGCGCCATCGGCGAGAATGACCTAGCCATCGAGCTAGGTGACTTTTCAGGACTGGAAAGTGAGGCCGAGGAGGAGGGTGACAGCAATTCTATCGACAACGTCACTCGCGCAAGAGACAGATATGTTGACAAGTGTCTTCGCGGCATCAAGGTCAAGCGAGGCGAAACGAAGCGAGGAAAACACGAGGGCGCGAGCGAAATGCGACGGGAGGTCATCAAGGAATTTCTTGCCGAGATCACTAAGAGGAGAATATGCGCCAGCTGTGGTGGTATCTCTCCATCCTATCGTAAGGATCGATTTGTCAAGGTTTTCGAGAGATCCTTGTCGGATAAGGAGAAGGCCAAGATGGCTCAGAAGAATTTTAAGCAAGCCGACGCTATGGCAAGAGTTCATCAAGTTACGACAAAGCAGAGGCCAGACGGATACTCATCCGATGAGGGTGTTGCGGATGTAGGCTCACCAACTCGCGAGAAGGCACAGGCCGATGAGGATGGCGCCGATCAAGATGTCGACATGCCCGACGCCGACACCGCTGCTGCTGCCATCCCGCAGAGGTACATCAGTGCAATGGAAGTCCAAGCCCGCCTGAATGAGCTTTTCACCAAGGAACAAGAACTGATCGCTCTTCTTTACAATGCCAAGCCTGCAACACGAAGCTCCTCCAAGGTTACTCCGGACATGTTCTTCCTGACGATCCTCATGGTGCCACCCAACCGATATCGTCCAGAGGCCCGTACGGGCGATTCCCAGATCTCGGAAGCTCAACAGAACTCGTTATACAAGAACATTCTCAGAGGCTGCGGAAGAATTGCCCAACTTCATGCGCATCTCCAGGAAGAGCGAGCAGATGTCAACCAGCTTCACCAGGCCTGGACCGAGCTGCAAGAGTCGGTGAACGCACTCATTGACAAGGATAAGAACCCGGTCCAGGGCGCCGCGGCAAAGCGCAATGAAGATGGTATCAAGCAGAAGCTTGAGAAGAAGGAGGGTCTGTTCAGAAAGAACATGATGGGCAAGCGAGTCAACTACGCCGCTCGAAGTGTCATCTCGCCGGATCCTAACATCGAGACCAACGAAATCGGTGTTCCGCCTGTATTTGCCAAGAAGCTGACATATCCCGAACCGGTGACCAGCCATAACTTCCGCGACATGCAGCAGGCCGTCATCAACGGTGTGGACAAGTGGCCCGGCGCTTTCGCGATCGAGAATGAGAACGGTCAAATCGTCAACCTTCGAAACAAGTCCGTTGACGACCGCGTGTCACTGGCAAACCAGCTTCTCGCTCCTACAAGCAGCAACGCCGCCCGAACCAGGAACAAGAAGGTCTATCGTCACCTCACCAACGGTGATGTTGTCTTGATGAACCGTCAGCCGACCCTGCACAAGCCGTCCATCATGGGACATCGAGTGCGAGTTCTGCCGAACGAGAAGACGATTCGAATGCACTACGCCAACTGTAACACTTACAACGCCGATTTCGATGGTGACGAAATGAACATGCATTTCCCCCAGAACGAAGTTGCCCGAGCGGAAGCCCTTCAGATTGCCGACACCGATCATCAGTACCTATCCTACACCGCAGGCAAGCCCCTCCGAGGTCTCATTCAGGATCACATTTCCGTGTCCGTGGCCCTCTGCAACCGAGACACATTTTTCAGCCGTGGCGACTATCAACAACTGGTGTATAACGCCTTGCGCCCTGAAAGCGGTCATATCGTCGGCGAGAGGATCGAGCTTGTCGCCCCAGCCGTGATCAGACCAGTTCCCAGGTGGACTGGCAAGCAGGTCATCACCACTATCCTCAAGAACATGCAACCACCCAACTGTGGTGGTCTATGTATGAGGGCAGAGACTCAGATCAAGGCCAGTCAGTGGGGCAAGGACTCGGAAGAGGGCGTCGTTCTATTCCAAGATGGCGAATTCATCACTGGAATCTTGGACAAGTCGCAGATTGGTCCCAGTTCGGGTGGTGTTGTCCACGCTGTTCATGAGATTTACGGCCCTGCTATTGCAGGTAAACTGCTCAGCAGTCTCGGCAGATTGCTGACCAGGTACCTCAACGTGCGAGCCTTTTCTTGCGGTATGGACGATCTGCGACTCACCCCCGAGGGAGAGAAGGCCCGACGAGAAGCGCTTGTACCTGCCAACACAGTCGGTCTCAACGTCGCTTCATCGTACGTCTCTCTAGAGCAGAACCCTGGTCCCCGTGATCCCCTGCTCCTTGAGCGTCTAGAGGAGGTTATGCGCGACGACAGCAAGCAGGAAGGTCTCGATCTTCTGATGAAGGAGGGTCTCAGTGGCATCACAGACAAGGTCCAGACTGCATGCGTTCCCAACGGTCTGGAAAAGCCATTCCCCAAGAATCAGATGCAGGCCATGACAACATCTGGTGCAAAGGGATCCCGAGTCAACGCTTCCCTGATTTCCTGTAACCTTGGTCAGCAGGTTTTGGAAGGCAGACGTGTGCCTATCATGGTCAGCGGCAAGTCGCTGCCATGCTTCAACCCATTCGAGACTCATGCTCGAGCCGGCGGTTACATCGTGCAGCGCTTCTTGACTGGTATTCGCCCTCAGGAATATTACTTCCATCACATGGCCGGCCGAGAAGGTCTGATCGATACAGCTGTCAAGACATCCAGATCCGGATATCTGCAGAGATGTGTCATCAAAGGCATGGAGGGTCTGACCGTCGCCTACGACACCACCGTGCGAGATGCCGATGGCTCCATGATCCAGTTCCTATATGGAGAGGATGGTCTTGATGTGACGAAGCAAAAGTATCTGAACGATTTCAGCTTCATTCTTGAGAACGTCACTTCCCAGGCTGCTCAGCTTAAGTACGACCCTAGCATAGGAGATAGGCTCGGACAGCATCGAGAAGTCATCGCCAAGTACATGAAGAAGGCTCTCAAGCATGTCAAGGCCGACGACCCCAAGGCTCAGGACCCACTCTCCAGCATGTTCAACCCGGCGACCACTGCTTTTGCTACCTCAGAGACCTTCTATCAGGCCATGACCTCCTATCTCAAGGAAAACAAGGACGGCCTAGTGCGGGACAAGTCAGACAAGAAGAAGCTCGCCCTTTCTCGCGTGAGTCTCAACAGGAAGAACGCCGAGATGCTGTTTGCGATGAAGTACCTGCGGTCTCTTGTCGAGCCTGGCGAGGCTGTCGGTATCGTGGCAGGCCAGTCTGTTGGTGAGCCTTCAACACAGATGACACTGAACACGTTCCATTTGGCCGGTCACTCCGCCAAGAACGTCACCCTGGGTATTCCGCGATTGCGAGAAATTCTCATGACTGCTAGTGACAAGATTTCTACGCCAGCCATGTCCCTTTACCCGATTGATGAGATGTCCACAGCGGACGCGGAGACTTTTGCCAAGTCTATCTCGGTCTTGCCTCTTGGCTACGTTTTGGATAGCATCTCGGTCGAGGAGAAGGTCGGGCGTGGCAAGATGTACGGTTCGGCCAAGGTCTACCGGGTTGACCTCAAGTTTTTCGCCTCTGAGGAGTACACGAAGACCTACGCCATCAGTGTCACGGATGTCATGGACGCTGTTGAGCGGAAGCTGCTCCACCGTCTTCTTGCCCTCGTGAAAAAGGACATCAAGAAGCGGCAGAGTCAGTCTACGATGGCCACGCCTGAGATTGGTGTCAAGGCCGGCGTGGTGGAAACGGCGGCACCTAATGCCGAAGCCATCCGGGATGAGGACGACGACGATGACGAAGGTGATGACGATGCCACAAATGCCAAGCAGCGGGCCAACCGGACCGAGGCGGTATCCTACGGCCCCAACGACGACGACGACGATGCTGTTCAGCAAGAGATGGCACGTGACGCTGCTGATGATGTGGACGAGGACGAAGGCATCGGAGGTAGCCCACGCATGGCCCCTGTGGATGATGATGATGGTGAAGATGGCATCGACTGGTCGGCAAAGGCACGAACCGAGCGCGTGCTGGATTCATACGCCGAGGTGACGGACTTTACGTTCGACGCAAAGAGTGGGACCGACTGCAGCTTCACCCTCGAGTTTGACTCGACTATCCCCAAGGTCCTCATGCTCAACCTTGTGCAGGATGCTGTCAAGAAGACGGTGGTTCAAGAGATCTCTGGCGTGGGAGCCTGCACCTTTGTGGAAGAAAAGGGCGTACGCGTCATTCACACGGCGGGAGTGAACCTACAGGCGATGCAAAGGTACAGCGATTTCATCGACCCCCATCGAATCCAGACCAACGACATTGCGGCCGTGCTAGCAGTGTACGGTGTTGAGGCGGCTCGCAGCAACATCGTCCAGGAGCTGGCTGGTGTCTTCGGATCCCACGGCATCAAGGTCGACAACCGCCACCTGAACCTGATTGGCGACCACATGACGAGGAACGGTGGATTCACGCCGTTCAACCGAATGGGTCTGAAGGGCAACGTCAGCCCCTTCACCAAGATGAGTTTCGAGACAACACTGTCGTTCCTCAAGGATGCTGTGCTCGACGGCGATTGGGATGACCTCGCCACGCCCAGCGGTCGGTCGGTGATGGGCAAGCTTGGAAAGGTGGGCACAGGAGGGTTCGATGTTTTGGCGCAGCTTCCTACATACCATGTTGATTCTCTGGCGTAATTAGGGTTGTAAAAGTGTATATACAGTCTGTCAATTTGTTTGGTAGTCGACGAAGTAAATAGTATTCATTGCATTGTTCTGATCGGCCAACTTGACTCAATATCTTGTCTCTCGACCTGGGCACACCATACCCATACCATATCTACATAATCATCTAGTGGCCCGCATTCTACATTCTAGGCATCGTTCCTTTGTTTGACTCATCCATGACTTTCAAGGCAACCCCCGAACAAGCGGCGCAGCACTCCATTGAGGTGGTGTTGATAATACAGTCTTGACCAAGCCTCTGTCAGCTGACACGTGTGGGCACATGACCTGAAGAAATCAGCCAGCACTAAGGGGACAGTCCGCGCCAGAGTTTCAGGGCCCGTTCATCTCGGGATGACGCGTTAAGTTATTCACGGCGTGTACAGTCGCGAAAATTAATGATGCTCGTGATGCGGACGCGTTGTGCTTTTAAGTTTGCAACTATCTAAAGTATTAGGACTGCGACCCGTCATGTCATTGCAGGCATGTCACGATGGAGGCTGGTGTTGATCAGAGACCGGTGGTCAATTGCATGCAGTCGCTACCAATGGTGCTGACTGTGTAGTGTACATCCCAACTGTAGAAAAAGCATTTGTTCCTCGCGAACGCCTTTGATTATCCCCTAAACCATGATATTCCCTCGTGTCAAAGCAAAGTCGTGATCCTCCCAGTTATCCCAGCATCTCCAGCTTAGTTGCGCTCACCACGGAGGCGGCGGGCGAGCTGGATGTCCTTGGACTGGATGGTGACACGCTTGGCGTGAATGGCGCACAGGTTGGTATCCTCGAAGAGGGAGACGAGGTAGGACTCGACGGACTCCTGGAGAGCACCGATGGCAGAGGACTGGAATCGGAGATCGGACTTGAAGTCCTGGGCAATCTCACGGACCTGTTTGTCGCGTGTTAGTCGCTGTCGGTTGAGTGTATGTGCAGAAGAGTGAACTTACCAGGCGCTGGAAGGGGAGCTTTCGGATGAGAAGCTCAGTCGACTTCTGGTAGCGTCGGATCTCACGGAGAGCGACGGTACCGGGCTTGTAGCGGTGAGGCTTCTTGACACCACCGGTAGAGGGGGCAGACTTGCGAGCTATTGATAGTCAGTATATGTTGGTGATGATCAAGACGCGTGTCGCGTCGAGATGCGATGGGGGGGGAAATGACTCACCAGCCTTGGAAGCGAGCTGCTTGCGAGGAGCCTTGCCACCAGTGGACTTGCGGGCGGTCTGCTTGGTGCGGGCCATTGTTGAAGGTTGATGTGAAGATGAAGTTGTTGATGGAAGAAGTGTTGATGATGTTGTTGTTGATGGTTGTGGTGGGGGTGAAGGCTGAAGTGGGTGTGTGATGCAGGAGGAAAAGTCGGAAGAGAAGGCAGGCGGGGGGATTGCTTTAATACCTGTAGCGTGCACCTTTCCTGGTCGCGGCTGATCTGGAAGTGTTGGACCGTGCGCTACTGATTGGGTTGTTTTTTTTGCAATCACCCACCGAAAATGGGAAAATGGGTCCCCAGCCATCCGTGCCTACCACGCTGGAAAATGCGCGCGACTGATTAAAAAAAAAACAGCACGCGCGCCGATTTTCGATTGGTCAGAAAATCACTCCCCGCGAAGATGGTTGGGAGGCCCCACATCACGTCTTCGCCCTTTGTTCTGGGTTCACGCGCAGCCAATGAGAAAAGTGGCTGGGTAAGGTCAGGCAGGCAGCCAGGCACGGCATTTCTGGCGCGAGAGGCAAAGGGGATCGGAGGATCTGGTGGTTTGACTTTGAGTCTGGGGAACGGGGAGCTTGCAGGCGCGGTACCTCTCTGTGCGCGCAAGTACACCCGTTGAGTGAGTACCTACGGCATTCCTACCTTTGCAGAGCTTGACTCATCGCGTCGTTGCCACTTGCCCGTATGACTCTGAGCTTCTTGTCGCGTCCTATGAGTGTGTTCATGTCGATTTCTGTAGTGGTAGCAGGTTGCATACAGCAAACCGCCGCCATGGCTGCTTTCTAGTCATCTATCTGAACGAATGTGTATACGATAATTCTAAACTCTTGTGACATGTTCAGTGATTGAAACTTGATTGTTTTCCTTTCTCTCTTTGTCATGTTTGATGACACGAGTGTTCGTGGTCGAACAAATCTCTTGTTTCATGCAACAAAGTGTAGGCTCTGTTGAGCAGATCGTTCACGACAAAGATCAATGAGATAATTGAAACACCACCACAACAGTACAGCGCGAGTAATAACAAGGAACGCATGCCTAAAAATACAGCAGTACTTCACAGCTACGAACATATCCATAAGCAACCAAAAACCATAGCACAACTCTCATCATTAGCAACTTCTTGATAAACATGGTGTTTTCGATACATCTACCCTAAATGTCACGAATCTCGATGCTGGACTTAGCAGTGGGTGGCTGAATTCCTGACCATCCAAAAACAGACACTCCAGAAGGCCCCGCTTTCAAAAAATCGACACACGCTGATTTTTTTTAATTCGTTGCACGGCGCGTACTTTTTTTTTTTCGCGCTTGGTTGCCAGATCGCGTCGGACAGGGATCCGGATCAGAAAGTGGGCCCAGTAACTGATCTGGAATCTGGCCCACTTGTACTTAAGCTCGCCAGCTCCCACCTTCACTTACCGCATCTCAATACTTCGACACTTCATCCAACACCACTCTTCTACCATCAACGTATACACCTCGCGTGTTCTTCCACTTTCCCACCAACACATCTTCACCACACATCACAATGACTGGACGTAAGTCACACCGCACCCCAACCATCCGCCTTCCCCCACCCAAGACGCGTCGCGTCTCCGGGCCAGCACACACCATCATGAACACACAATGCTAACATTATATCAACAGGCGGCAAGGGCGGCAAGGGCCTCGGCAAGGGCGGCGCCAAGCGCCACCGAAAGATTCTTCGTGACAACATCCAGGGTATCACCAAGCCTGCCATTCGACGTCTCGCTCGTCGAGGTGGTGTCAAGCGTATCTCTGCCAGTATGTATCACTCACATCTCACTCCACACGCACACGACTAACAGCATGAACAGTGATCTACGAGGAGACTCGCGGTGTCCTGAAGACCTTCCTCGAGGGTGTCATCCGTGACGCCGTCACCTACACTGAGCACGCCAAGCGAAAGACCGTCACCTCGCTTGACGTTGTCTACGCCCTCAAGCGACAAGGCCGCACTCTCTACGGTTTCGGTGGTTAAGCGCGTTCTGTTTTGCATGTCTGTTACGAATCTTTGCGATCCGCTGTGCACGGCGCGCAGCGCCATGTGGGTGTTCATGATGACAACTGGGTCCGGTTCTGTTTTTGGGTGTTCTGTATCATAAGGGAAACATGGATTACATTGGGGATAATCAATCATGCCCGTGTGGCGATCTTGAACAATCCTGTTGATATGGCATGTACTGAAGTGACGCGTGACTTGTATCTCGACGCGCCTCCCGTGAGCCCCCACTCCATACCGCGTCATGCTATGCGTAGGCTCGAGAGGCACCCGTGAAGGTTAGGCTGTGAACATGTGACTACACGGCCAGAAGTCATCATCGGGATATTTGCTGGGTTCCTCGATGCAGTGTGCCTGTGATTCACTGGGTTGGAGGGCCATGTGAGTATTGAACTACTGGTCTCCTACATGAGGAGTTGTCTTGGTGTCGTAACATTATTCTACGAGGGGGATGATTG
Organism: Fusarium ambrosium; assembly: GCA_003947045.1. Lineage (NCBI taxonomy): Eukaryota > Fungi > Ascomycota > Sordariomycetes > Hypocreales > Nectriaceae > Fusarium > Fusarium ambrosium. The sequence goes on from NIZV01000412.1 coordinate 26,599, forward strand.
ACTCTCGGCAAGTAGACCTCTCGATCCATAGCAGCGCTCACTCACATAGTTCTGTCCATATCTGATGATATGTTATGTTTCCTTTGAAAGTTGTGGACGGGATAGCAATCGCGAGCACCCTTGTCGCGGATGCCTTCGCTGGGGACCAGAAGGTTCCCGCCAACGCCATTTAACCTCGAAAAAGGATACTGCCCCGAGCATATGGCGAGGCTGAATAGGTGACGAGTACGGGTACGTTGGCAATGAACCATCAGCCACCTTCTAGACTGTTACGCGTCTTCGCTAAAATCACCTACCCTGTGTCAAGCCACTGCTACTCGCGAGGTTGATGTTATAGTGATGTTTTGGTAATCATAAGGTATCTAGACAGTTGCAAGTATTCGAGTGCTTTAAACACATAGGTAATGCGAGGCAGTAAGTGGCAAATATGTTAACTTGGCTTCCTCGTCCGCGGAGACTTGATGGTTGGTTAAGGTAAGAGACGTTGTCACAGCCGATATTGCCACAACAACTGAGTCATCATACCCTACAATAAACCTACAGTGAATTCCAAATATCAACTTGAGGTTAGGTCAACAATACAATTAGAAATCGCATAGGTGTTATGATTACTGATTACGGGCCGTTTGTCAGGTATGATGGATGGTGAGCAATACGAAAGCGACGCATTACGGTACGGTGTGGTGCATCGCAGTGCATGAACGGCACCCGTTCTAGAACGATCCCGTAAGGTCCTATGACCATTATCCTGGCAGTGAGAGAGTACAGCCACGGAGGAGGGATCTGAAAGCTGAATCTACACTGCGTTGGCGGGGACATAGAGGGTCAGTGAAATTAAGATCTGCACGTCTGGACCTGGGAGAGATCCAATGTTGGGGTTCCCATTCTGGTGACGGGACTAGATAATCGGCCGAATTCTTCGGGCGACGGAGCGAACGGGTGGCGAGACCGAGGGATCGCTGGGCCTGGACCACGTGGAGAGGGGACTAAAATTAGAGGCCGCCGCGCCAGCAATCCGGGGGGTGGGCCTGGGCCCGAAGGAACACGAAATGGATTTGTGAGCAGAAACAACTGTGCCGAGGCACCTAAAATCCGTAGACTCCGCATGCCTCTTTCTTCTTGGCCGGCTTGCGCGGAAGATGAAGGACTGGAAAACGGACATGAATGGACTAAAAGATGATACTAGATGATGCTGATTTTCTTACGCAAAGGAGAACAAAGATATTTGTTAGTTGCCTGGCGAAAGACCCCTGCACTGCTGGGGTTCATGCTACCAAGATACACTCGCACGTTTTTTCTCGATCCTGGGTGGCACCCACCCAGCTGAAGGAAAAACGAAGGAAAGACGATACACCACTACGAACGCATTCGCTTACACCCCCAAAGGTAATCACCAAAGTACAATGAGAATAAACAAAAAGACTCTAGAGTATTTTGTAATATCATGGTATATATTTAAATATTTTATTATATTTCATCTTCATTTATCCATAATACATGCTAGCAGTTACTCTACCTTCTGCGATGTTTTGGTGTCACTTATTTCTTCACCCGCCTTGTAGCACGAAACAAGAGCCTCCACTTGAAGTGGTTGCCCCACGCGGACACACCGAACCGTGCTAGCTGGAAGGAAAAGGTCACCCAGCACCGAAGAATCGCACAAGATGCGGAATGGAAATGCACGACCCGGCTTTCGATGATGCATGGAAGCGTTATGGAACATGGCATTTCTGGAGAGACGCCTCCCCCGCTGGAGCGGGTGCGCTGGCCTTACCACGAATGTTGAAGTCTCTGCGGCCTGACCGCCCGTAACGTAGCATGGACCCCACGCTTTGGGAGCCGTTTGCTCCAGCATTTGCCATCAAGTCAGCAGCACAGCTTGCTATTACAGACCAGTGGCTCGGGGAGGAGCTCAAGGAGCTGGATCGCTCAAGGCTCGGAGATCCACAAACTTGCATCGTTGTATAGAGCTCAGGAGTTGGGCTTGCCTCATCTGCTTCCCTGGCTGAGATGCTGTAACGTGCTCAATACCACCTGCCCCGAAAGCCATCGGCAGTATTCAGCTGCCTACGCAACTACAAGGCAGATAGATTATTCAGTGGGACGCAGAAGATTTGTTCAGATTCTGCTGCCCCGAGGCCAGCCGGCGGATCGTCCGGCTCCAGCCGCCGCCGTTGCGGGTCTCTCGGCCGCCAGCCCTACGCGCGCCCCGCGGGCGGTTAATGGATACACTCTAGGCTGCCCCGGGTGTTATGGCTCACATGTTCAGTTTTGGCTGACGGATAATGTCTTGGTAATTGGACTTCAGAGTTTTCCAACTGCGGGCTCGGAGCAGGATCGAGATGAACGTTGAGCCTAGTCCGCTTTGGTGTCATGCAACTGCGTCCATCTGGATAGTCATGAGCTTTTGCTAAGGTGACTCTTGGAATGAACTCTCGCGACCCGAGCTTGGCACTGACCAGTAAGAAATACCAGTTCAAGACGGGTCATGTCTCGTGTGAACGGGCCGGAGAAAGGTCACTCGCAACACCCCGGCTCCAGACTATCGGGTTTTCACCTCTCGCGTGCCTGGCTGGTGATTCACCGCTTGCCTGCGAATACGACGGTAGCGATAAAGATTTCAGGCCCACCTCCGTATTGACCTTCCTGGATATCGTTTCCCAGACTTCAGCCTCACACCCTCCGTTTATTGACCAAGTATGGAAGTCTTGTCCGACACCCAGGAAGCTAGAATTTGCATGGAAAGCTGGAACGATGTTTAGCCGCATGCCGGAAGTCCCGTTGTCTTGGGTAAGGTAGCTGGAACTGTTCGGTCCCGCGGAGGAACGAAAAAGGCTGCAGGTGGATGGATGGTCCGGATTTTCGGAGATGGGTGGGACGGATGTTGGACGAGATCGATCTGGGCGGCCTGGGCATGGACTCTGAGCTTGTCTAGCCCTTCAAATTGGCAGGGTTGTGGCTTAGCCAAGGTCAAGCCACACTCCTGATTGGCTGGGAACACAAACCCGACCAAGTCCGAGGCCCGGAGCGGGTCGGTCAGGCCGAAGACCTTGTCACGCATCGGCGGACCTCCTCTACGATCTGGCTCTACCT
>NIZV01000413.1:0-29514 GCA_003947045.1 Fusarium ambrosium
CCCCAAATCATCAGCCATCTCTTGGCCTACATAACCCGTCTACCACCCCCGGCCACCAGAGAAAAAAAAGCCAAGCTTCGATTGTCCCAAGAAGGAGAGACCCACGATTGATTCCCAATCTATCCGGGGCATCCCGGGGAGCGGCTGAGACGGATCCTCCATCCGTTACCGTTCCTCTGGCAAGAGAGAAACCTCGGACAACGGCACTCGATTCAAACACCAAGAACCACTTCCACACGGTAAGAACCCCCCTGCTAGACTTGGGCATGGACAGCAAGCATCCTCGGTGAGGCCGCCACCAGGGCACAAGAAAGACAAAAAAAAAAAACAGGACTAGGTATATCGGATATGAGCACACACTGCAATGGCATGTAATTTGCATTAGGTCTAGGTGAGTGAGAGAGCACTGGGCAACAGTCGATTTCTGTCTCGACGAGATGAGATGGCTTCATGTCTTATCTACGCCTTGTCACTCTACGACACACGAATACGCACACGCGCACACACACACACACACATTTCTCAGCTTCAGCTTTTTCACCCCGAGCAACAAGCCACTGGATAACAGAAAGAAAAAAAAAAAAACCTCGAGATCCAGTAAAATCTCCAGGAAAACCACATCCCCAGATTCTTCTCCTCCTCTTCTCTTGTCCCCTATCAGAGAGTCCACTCACACACTCACACTTGAGCCTCCCTTCCCGTGGCGCCGGTCCATGCCAAGTAGTCAAGCTTTTTTTTCCCATCCTTATCTTGCCTTGCCGCAACCCCATCCACCAATCACGTCCCACCTGATCATCAAAGACACACAAATCGCTTCTGGTCATGATCGTATAGCCACCCCCTATTTTCCGCTATCTTTGATATCGTCACGCCACTTTCTAGAAGCTCGTCCTTGTTCATTCTCTTCTGCTTCACCTTCCTCCCCCCGGCGTTGAATGGGTTTTTGCTTTGCGGGGGCCAGCTGCTCGTCCCGCCGACCCGGAACCCCGAGATACGGGTCCCCGCACTCAAAAAGAGTGACCCAATTCATACTTGTCACCACTCCCGATCCCGGTCCGGGCCCCGTCTCCATCGCCAGCCGGCTCCGCTGCCCTGGGGCTCCATGTGTTTTGCCTCGCTTTGCCTCGCGGATATCTACATATCTACGTAGTATACTCGCCTTTTGATAATCTTCGTCATGGGTTTTTGTGATTCACCATCATTACCCCGCCTATAGAACCGTGGGGTATCTAGATAGATTGGTTGCATTATCTTGCTCCAACTTCTCCAGCCAAGACAAGCACTTCGCCTGTCAATGTCAACCTCGTTTGTCCGAGTATCCACTACCACCCATGCAGCAAACTTCCAATCCTTTGTATTTCATACTCATATCCCTTGATCTTCTGCGACGAGTTTGTGACTAGTAGCAATATCTCTCCTTCAATCCTCCAATACCCATGCACGGCAAAGCATGATAGTCGTCGATACAGGCAGCAATGCACCTCCAAAAGAACCCCCAAGAATGCCGATACACAAGAAACCAGTCCAGTCCAGCCGAACTCCAAAATAAACCTTCCCAAGACTCCAAAAACTTCACCAAAACTTGCGCCGGGTATCCTTCATCGCCTAGATTGAAACAACGCCTTGTCAATATATGCAAAGCTTCCCCGTTTGTTCGTTCCGCGTCAACTCGTACGACAAAATGTCGTGGTTTCGATAGTGAAGCATCAACCGGTACCGCCGTGGCAGTCCGGCCTCTCCTGTGAGTCCATCGCCCTTCTGGATTGGACCCAGGGCCATGCCGTGCATCGGCCGGAGCACCCTCCTATGCTTCTCCTCATCTGACTGTGTCGGCAACACCCACTCTACTCGGAACCCGTGTTCCCAGATTCCTTCCTCGCGCTCTGACGGCACGGCCTTGCGCGTCAGTGTCAGGAGAACCACCCGCCCAATCGGTGACCCAATCGCCACCAGGGAGAGCTCTGGCGCAACCGCAATCATGTTGAGTCTGCCCGTCGCATGAAAGTGTGCCACGAGCCCTACTTCCTTGAATCTGCCAAACCTCAATGCGTCTGGGCAGATAACACCAAACTCCACTCGACGGTCCCGGTCTGATGTCCGAGAGAATGGCCGCATCTCAATGTCCTTTTCGTACGTCCGTAACAGAAAGAACTTGCGTTTAAGTCCCGCCAACCGAGCTTCTGGTTCTTGTCGGTTATGGTTGCCACAAGGTGGGCGCTTCAGGAAGCCTATCATCCGAGGTTCCTGTCGAGGCGTTTCGAGTATTTCGCCGCTGTGGGGGAAATAAGTCATGTCGGCCTTTCGGGGAAGAATATCTTCGTCTGAACTGGTTCCATCCTCACATATCTTTCCATCAAATTCGTCCAGGAACGCATTCAGCGTATCGAACGAATCGTGGTGGGTGGAGGGGGCAACCAGAGCATGCCCTGTGGTGCCTGCTGGGAATGTCCCGCCTGCGGGAACCATGGCAAAGGCTTCGGCGCTAAGAGCATCCTGATGATTGTCGTCCTCTATGTCATCCCCATCGTCTTCCTCCTCATCTTCCTCCTCATCTTCCTCTTCATCTTCACTTCCGATCTCTGTGTCTTCAAAATCTTCTTCAACTGCACTTTCGCCGCCACTTCCATCGCTGTCCAAGAGAGTACCAGGTCCTTGAAAGCCGAACGGCAGTTGCAGCATATGCGGGTGAGCTTGAGCCATGACATGCGCTGCCCTTCGATGGGGATTGTTTGGGATATGGTTGATGGCATTCTTCACATTCACCAACGGGTGGCTGCACCCATTAGATGCCCGGATGACTTCGACTTGGTTCGTGTGAAGGCCAAACAGCTCCTCGCTAGTCCGTACTTTCAAGAAACAACTGTCGTCCAAGGCAAGCACTCCCCAGCCTCGAGTCGGCGAAGGAAAAAATTCTTCGCTCCTGAGTTGATTGAGGGCTTGGATAGCTATCGGGCCTTGATGGGCTTGCCAGATATCCGCCAGCCAAACGGTCCCCTTGATATCGATTGCACAAACCTTCTGGGCCTGGCCTTGAAAATCGTCCACAAAGCAAATGTTGGGCATGTTATCCGCGTCACTGCCAAATATAATGACGATCCTCCAATTGCGGCTTCGTCGATGACCGACCTTCTTTTTTGGCTTTGTAGGTTCCTGGGAGTCTGGGTCGGGAGCTTCTTTCCGTTTGAAGGGGTCTGAGGTCAACGCCAAGGCAAACACAATTACCTCGTGACGGTTCGAGCTGACAGCAATGAGGCGGGACTTCTGATGTATAGCCAAGCCCCATGCAGACATACCAACATTCTCACGGAAGAAGGGCCTTGGTGTAGCTCTGTGCGACGAGCCAGTGGTTTCACGGCCTCCAAAGACGTATGTGCCAATATCCCTCGTGTAGTACGCAACCACATCGCCGTCATCGTAGCATGCAAGCAGAATCTCATCATGCCCAAGTAACCCTGTGATGATATGATTGATCAAGTGTGGTTGTCTCGGATCGAGATATCCTCCGATCGAACGTGAGTATGGGCTCGGTTTCGGCTTCAATTGAAGATCGGGGTGGCAAGGAAGCGATTGTCGTGGTGCTCCGCGGGGTTTATAGACGAATATGTGGCCTTGGTAGGCGACAAAGTAGAGCTAGGGTAAGTGATCAGTAATGCACACATGCACACATGCACCGGATGGCCGGGAGGTCGTACATTGAACACTTGAGAGAGGGCCGTCAGGTTGTTCCTATAGCTCTGCATGCTGGGCACAAGTCTATAGATGGATGATTCAGGGCCAGCCTGGTGTTCATCATCTTGGGAAGGCCACGTAAAGGGTATTTCGGCGTCGGTGGGGTGCAAGCCTAGAGACAACCGCTCTCGCTGTCGGATGGCAGCTCTGGCCCCATCGCCAAACTGATCAGGCGCAAAGCAGTTTGTGTCAGCAACAGAGATCTGAGTGGCAATGAGACGTATGCCCCGAGTGCTAAAGACTCACCCGCTCGTTGGCGGTTTGCGCGTAGCATTTTCCCACGGAAATAGGGAACTTTGCAGGGGCGGAAGTTGACGGTTGGCTTTCCATCAGCAAGCATTCAAGGATGCGCGGAGGGGAGCCTCGTTGCGGTGTTGCACATGAACATTCGGATAATGGCGATACGGCAGGGGACGGTGCGAGTCACGGCCGGGAGAGCAGTACGACGAGGGTAGCAAAGTTGTAAGGTTAAGCTGTGTGATGCTGCAGGACAACTGATTGTGCTCCTGTGGTGGTAGAGAGTGAGAGGCGAGGCAAGGTGAGGTGGCGGGGCCCAAGTGTGCCTCCGACCTGCGTTGCGCCTGTTATCGATAAGGAGCTTGCTCACCACCTCGGCAGGTGCATTCGGTGTTGAGAAGGCATATTCGTATTCACACGGTACGAGCCGTTATGAACAATATCATGGTTTGGCTCAAACTCGCAACTTGAAGTTCAACGTTGCCACCAATATCTCTGTTTGCCCCCTTTTGATGGGAATTTCCTATTTTTGACACAAACGCCGTTCCAGTTAAACTCCAATAAATCTCGGTGCCCGTTTTCATTATCATCGTTTACCTCGCAAACCCTAGCTTAGTTTCACATATAAACACCGATTCTTCCAAATCCGTCCTCATGCCGCCATCAGATCCAGCATGTCCTTCATTCGGTAATCTAGTACCGGCGTCACCCAGTCATCCTGCACTAACCCGTACGTCTCCGTCGTATTGCCCTTTGGCTTTCGTGCGTTTAGGGCCCAGTACCCGAAGTCGGCGTTCTGCTCTCGGAGGTAACGCATGAGATGCTGCCAGTAGTTTGCATCGCCGACTGATGGCCTAGACGGCGCGCCAAACTCGCCGACCCAGACAGGCGCTATTTCGTCTTCCAAAATATATCCCCAATTATGCCGCATGGTCTTTGCAAACGACTCGTACTCACGTAGAAGGAATCGTCCCTCCCAGCTGCCCCAGCCCGACCACGCGTAAACGTGGGCTGAATACACTACTCGGTGGTCCACGTCAAGCTTGATAGGACGCTTTCCGACTTGTGATAGGTCGTTGGATGATTCAGTTCCTTCAACGATGACAAGCCAGTTCTTGTTCATTTGAAGGAGCCTGTTACCACAATGCTCTGCAGCTGTTGCCCACTTAGACCATGGCATTGTTCCCCAGAGACCCCGAATCTCGTTCCGGAGGTCAACGCCGATGACGAACGGATTATTCACATGGGGTAACATGATAGTCTCCCAGTGCTGAATCCACTCCTCCTCAGTCTGCTTCACACGGCAGAATGGTCCCAGATAATCGTTGGCCCACGCAGCATCGCATGGGTCAGCACCGCAGCACCATACAGCGCTCGTAATGTGGTTGTTAACAATCACAGCAATGCCCGCCTTGGTCAGTGATTCCACAACGGCGTGGAAGATATCCATGGCCCTCAACCCTACCAGGTCCGGGTTTGCACGAAGATACCTCGCATCAACGGTTGGGTTCTCGATGACCAGCTCGTCAGCATAAGGCAGTCTGACGCTGTTAAAGCCAAGACTCTTGATAGTCTGAGCAATGTCATCGCGGCGTTGGATATCCAACCCCCCTGCCACAAAAAGCTCATCGCTAGCCCCGTACCAGTTCACCGAAGCAAGCTTGAAGCGCTCACCGCGGGCGTCGACAATATCGCGACCCTTGGTTCGTAGTGGCAGCGTATAGTTGGAGATCTGAATGTTCTTGGCGGGTAGCTCCAATGGCCTATGGCTGAAGCGTTCTGTTTCTGCATCCGGTATCCATTTCTGGCGACGAGCAGTCTCGATATGCCATCTGTAGGTCCAGGCAACACCGAGAATCAGAATCGTCAACACGAGGAAGATGGCACAGCACCGACTCCGGAAGCATCTGCCTCTTCGCCCACACCTCCTCACTGGCTTTTTGTCGGCAGGGAAGCGTGTGTATGAATAAAACCTGGTGGACTCGAAATTCGAAGGATTCTCGTATTGCCGCCCATCTCCATCCTTATCCTGATTTTCATCCTCTCCGTCGATCCATTCTTCAAGCAAACGATTCCGTTGACCGGCGTCGGTCTCGGTATTGGTCTCCGGGATGCGGGGCCGCTTGCCCCGAATGAAGGCCCACAGTCGGGAGGCCCCACTCATTGTCAGGATGAAAGGCTGACCACCCACAATGGGATTTTTATCGTGTGCTCTTCAGGTTTCCAGTTGTCCTCGTCTCAATCGCACGTTGTGCTGTATCCTTGAGTCGAACTAGTATTCCCCTGTTGAAGATTCAATTGCGTCTCCAGAAGATCGTTAGAAATGCGAATTTTGTCGCGTACACAGCGCATCAAAGGCGAGGTGGGATGACGCTATCGTCGCATCAGTACTTGACGAGACCAGGGCAGTGAGTGAGGATCTCGGAAGCAGCAAACTCACACGAGGGTCACCTCGAGCTATTATACCTCTCACGCAAGCTGCTGAGCTCAGATAAGCTGTCTGGTTCCTGGCCTGTGGTGCCCTGTTTCGGATGGGCCGGAAAGGGTGTAGGGCGAGCTGACCAACTGAATCTCGACTGGCCAGAGAACGAAGAAGCACGCGACACAAGAATTGGACATTGGACACTTCATCGCAAACACATTTTGAACCTAAATTGACTCCTCAACAACGATTAAAAATAAGCTTTGGGTGTTTTGACTTTATTTTTATTTTTTGTTTACTTTCTTAATGAATAATTGATATAAATTGCCATTGTTCACTCTATTTCATCACCCAAGTAATCACATTACACTGGCGTGCCTCGAGTTTCGGCGCTTCGCATTTGGCAAAGAGCCCGTGCCGCCGATTACGCCAGCATAGACACCAACCCCAATGCCTCAAGTCGTATGAAGGAATACTGATTAACAGACGATGGCCTAGGGATGGTTGTTGAAAAGGCTGGATTTAGTAAGGAAATCCGAAAACCTGAGGTCCATGAGTCTTCAAGTCAAATGACCATTCCCTGCGTTGCATAGGTATGTCCACCAAAGAGTGGAACGATGTGCGTTTGGGTGAGACAACTGCCCAGCCAACTGATAGATTCTTTCAGAGCAATCGAAGCTCAACCAGATAGCCCAATGTTTATTTCGTTCCCAGTTTGATAAATGTCCATTGCACCACCTAAGCTCAGTCTCTAATAGTCCCGAAACCCCATGGCTGTAAAGCCCACGGATAGGCATGTCCCCGAATCATCCCAACCCAGAACGAGATCCGAAAAACACCAAATTTTGCCTCAAGACATGTCGCACGCTCTGACTTCATCGGTCAAGCTTAGAAGAGCCTTTCCTTGCTGCACAATTTCGTCAACAAGAAGCTTCGGCTCGCGGGCTTCCGTTGGGAGGTCGTCGATATCGATCCTTGGCCCCAGACCTGCGTCGCCAGCGTCGCCAGCTGCAGCAGACTTCTTTGGCCCAGATGGAGTTCAAGTCCGCGGCTGTGTGCCTTCGCAACCGTTCTCCCGCACGCGCCGTGCTTGGAAATGCACTCCATCTGCGCCTTTCGCAGGATATAGTCGGGCGTGAGCTTGACAGTTACTCTTGCCCAATGAACCTGTGACGTCGCGCCAAATGATGGTCAGTCCAGCCTTTTTGTTAATGGCCATCGTCATAACGGCCGTCACGCCTTTCTTTCTCGCCTGCTTCCGGGCCTCAGACTCCCGTCCTTTGTTTCCACCGGCCTTCCGCTTCTTGGGGTTCGGCGAAAGGTCTTCCGTTAAGACATGGACCCCTTTGGCGTTGAGGTCAGGGGCTGCGGCGGCTGCCGATGGTCGGGGCCCCTTCCTTGTGGTCCAGTCGCGGAAGAGTTGCCGAAAGCATTCTTCCGATGATTGCCTGGTCACTGGGCTTTCCTAAAGCCCAAGGAGGTCATCATACGAGATTCTCTCCTCCCGAGTCAAGTCATTGACCCCGTTGATGATAGTCTCTGGTGGGCGGCGGTGCCATCTTTATACCCAGATGCAACTATGGTAAGTATCATCAATCATTAATAGAGAATTGAGATGTCTTTATGTGAAAACTAGGAACATGATTAGAAGACATTTTCTCTCATCTTGGATTATTTCCTCGTACTTCAACACTATTATCATGATAAGATAATCATCAGGATTTCATCAACATACGTGGACAAGTCAGCTGAGCTCTATCGTGGCAGTCGAAGGGAAGTATTGAAGTGCGGTTAAAGATATAATTTATTGGAATAAGATGAGATCGTATCTCAAGGTTGATGTTCCTCACTTGGTGAAGATCTTTTGTCCGCAGCTACCGGTATGGTTACAAATCCATGTCCCAATTCCCGCCGGCGCTCTCTAGACTCGTGTCTTTAGAGTCAGTAGACAGACAGACGCTCCGTCTGTTCTGTTGTTACACCCAATAATGTTTCGCGCCAATACCCTCCACCAAGGGTCAGTCTGACGGGATATGAAACTTCATTCGTATAGAGTCTCAGACTCCTCGTCTTGGTCGTTATTCTACATCAGCAAACCCTCGTGCTTGGTGTTTGCTGGAGTTGACATCCGCGCTTTTCTCTCCTCCATATTCGGAGTCGCGCCCATCTCAAATGTCAACGCTTCGCTATCGTGTCAAGAAAATTCCTCCATTAATAAAAAAAAAAAAAGTAAATCCAGTCGTTGGTGTTGTTGATCCTTCTCTTACCGAGGACTGGCGTGTCGGCAAAAAGCTTCGAGGCTTTGCGCGGTAGCTGTCGCTGCGGTGTGAAGGTCGTTGGTTGGTTTTGGGTATAATTATGCGTAAATATGTGATTATCGTCTCTCAATGCTCTCTTCGTTCAAGTCCGGGACTTTCATGTTTGGTTCATGCTCAGGGGGTGCATGTCTTTATCTTTATATGTCGGCATCGCAAACGTCTCTCCGGCATCCCATGACGACGCCGGCGGCGGTCTGGGGCTCGAGAACGAACGTGCTGGCACATGGTAACGAGCAGTTCGTCCAAAGTAGTCGGGGGTTCTTCGTCCACTCTCAGGGGACTTCACTGGAGTAATGGGTGTTACCACGGCGCTCGAATCTCGTGAGAGCATCTCGTACGAACGTGTGCTATTCTTGGCATCGATGTGGGCATCCACCGATACAAATTCTTTCTTGTTTTTGTTTTGGAACGGCTTCTTAAATAGTTCGAGCCATCCTTGGGCCATGGACCATCGTCCAAGGAAGAAGAGCAGCCAAAGGCCGTTGAGCTAGGACAAGTTAGCTGAGGTTCAGATCAATCTTTGGCACGTCAACATACTGCGAGGAGAAGCAACACAGCCGTGACGGTTGCTTCGTTAAGAACAAGTGCTGTTGCTTCGTCGAGACAGTTGGCCTTTTTGCCGTTCTCCAAGACCAGGCACTTCACCCAGTCCTCAGCCAACTTGGGGTTGTCAGTCACGGACTGCACGACGTTGTCCTGGAATACAAAGATGACAGAAAAGAAGATGACATCGGCAATGATGATGAGAACGATGGCAATGCCTCGCCATTGAAGTGCAATGACACGGCGAACCCTGCGGTATGCTTGTCGTGGGCTCATGGTCTTGACGCTCTGTGTGTAAGTAGGCAGGCTGGAACCCTCTGAGGACGCGCCGTTGTCGCCTAGAGCAGCCAGGTAGACCTTGATGCAGTAACCAAAGGTGGAAAAGGTGATGATGACGGTCAACCCGGCGAAGAGCAACAGAGGGATCCAGAAGTCAGCCAAGCTGTTGGCGTGGTTGATGTGGCATGTCGCTCCGAAGCGGAATGAGACACCACTGAAGACAAGGGCCAGGATGATGCCCAGAATAGGAACTCCCCATCCTGCAGCCTGGGCAAAGATCATAAAGTTTCGGCCGACAAGGACCTGCCAGCAGATCTGAAGGTGAAGCGATACGGATCTGAGAAACACCCACATGACGCCAGCCCAGCCTCCGAGGAGGAGGAATGCGCCCGAGGCGCCACAGACCTGGCTCGTCTTCATGCTATGAGGGGTGATCTCATTGTAGCATTGGTCCGGTCGCGCTGCCAGCGGAATAACAAAGCCCAGCTGGTTTACTGTATCAGTAACTGTGCGCCAGGACCTAGAATATCAACTCACATTCATCAGCAACACGGCAAAGGTCAGGCATATGCTCAGGTAGTGGCGGTTGGTCTTTTCCACGGGTAAGCATGCCCATGATAGGAGCAAGAAGACGCAGCACAGCACACTAAAGGCGGCGACCCAGTTCGCGACCGCTGTCAGAGTCTCGAAGCGATCAGGGTACACCCAGTCGGTCATGGGACATGGCAGGCAACATTGCATAGTGCCCACCGTTTGACAGAGCCGTCCATCGACAACTAAGTACTTGTTAGATGACCCGAGGACAATCCTAGCTCAGACACTCTTACATCCACCCTCATCGGGAAATAGCGTTTGGTCGAAGAACGGCGGTGGGCATAGGTTTAGCCCAGTAGTGTTGGCCATGGTGAACGGAAACCAGAATGAGACTGTCGATAGAAATCAAGGGCGCTGGCCACAATAGGCGCAGGTCCTGTCGAGAGAGAGTCCCCCTGCCTAGTCGATGGAAGTCGGAGGGAGTTCGAGTTCAATGGGATAGAACGTAAAGCGCTGATCGATCGATTCGATATTGAGTAGAACAGTGGACGCCGATATGAGTTCAGTACGACTATAACACGGCGGGCGGTTCGTCGATACGTCGAGTATGTGTCACTAGGCGGCAGTACCGAGTTGGTTTCGATGGGGTTGTATACAAGCAATGGTGAATGAGGGTTGTATACAAGAGATGGTGAATGAGCTTGTACACAGGAGAGGGTGAATGAGGTAGGACGTCGAGGAATTCCAAGACGGTATAGTAGACAAGAGTATTACACAAGAAGCATTATCCAAGACACAATAGACAAGACGGCAACACCAAGATGGTGCGGTCAGCACAGAGACACAAGAGACAGACAACGAGCAAAGACGAGACGAGGTCGCGCGTGGGGAGGAGGGTAGGCGGGTCATATAGGCTGGCGGGATGGAGAGAGATCTGGATATTTGGCCAGCAGCACTACCGGCATCAAGCACCACTCGCAATACGGGGATCGAGGGACCAAGCTCGAGGCGAGGGTGGAGGCATCGGGTCCCCTCTGTCTTGTTGCCACCCCTGCTTTACCCATGCTGGACCGAGAGAAGGCTCGAAGAGTTCCTTTGCATCTACATCTCTCCCACCAACTCGGGGCCGTATAGACCACGGGCGAGGGCCCTCTGTCGGGCATGGCACCGGGACCAGGGCTGTTCCGGCAGGGACCAATGGGGCCGTGATGGAGGGCTGAGTTGACGACTCCTCAGGCGCTGCGACTACTGGAGACCACGGCTTGAACCGTCATTGGGGGGGATGGTGGTCGGTGATGACGAGCGGGCGCCCATTCGGAAGGGCAGAAGAGGCGGCGAGAGAGGAGGGGCACAGTGAGGGAGCAGGGGTCGCTTGACCTCCACTGCGAGCAGCGACCCACCAACACGCAGCCCTGAGAGGCCCCAGGGATGCGAGAGGGTCTCTAATGGAGCCTGTTTCCCAAGAAGGGCATCTGTTGATGCCAGGTCCCAGGGGCAGAGGCGAGCTTTTGGCGGAGCCGGAGGTTTTTAGGTGGGGAGCAGTGTTTTCACCGCAGGGGTGAGGTCCAGGGGTGTCGATGTGTGTCTCGGCCGCCACGACACTCCCCTTGCATCGACTCCGGCGACACGGCCGCCCAACCCCAGACCCCGGTAATGAGATTGTGGGCGATGGGTGACTGTGACCTCACTCACTCAACCCAGCAAGCCCTGTGTGTATTGGTATCAGGTCGGTCGTTTCTCCAGGCCCAGATCGATGGTACTCAGGGTCCGTGAGTCCGGCTTGTACCACAGCCAAGTAGGCGGCCACGTTGAGAACCTCTAGTCTCGTCAAGTCGGCATGTCATTGGCAATTGCTCAACCAAACAACAGGGCTCAGTGGTAGAAAATACCATGCAGAGGAGATGAAGAGACTGCCCAGACTATCCATATAGACCAACCATGTGCCTCGATCTGCTCTTCCACCTTCATGGGTGGTACAGTTTTCTTCCATGCTGACCTTGGTAGTTGGGGACTACTTGGCCAGACCCTGGCGGGCTGGGCTGATTTTGAGATGCGTTATGCGAAAAAGAGTCTGCTGCGAGCCTTGGTTGGATCTTGGATGACGAATAACTGTGCAGTCTCGGCTATAGTTCGCAGGTTGGGACTCGAAAAGATTTCGTCAAGAGGCGCTCGCACCTATACTCGGTCCCGCCGGTTTGATCATGGGTTAGGCGTGCTCTGGCGGTGGCTGTTTTGCGGGGCGGCGTTTCTCGAGGCCTCACTGCGCCATTATCAAGGGTCCTTGTTCGATGTTCTTGGACGCCTTGTCATTGAAGGAAGGTGGATTTTCTATCGACAAACTCGTCATTCCAGAGACGGCATCGTCATCACCACCACTGCCAACGTTGATAACGTACGCAAGTCTCAGGGCCACGTTTCTCGCCCATCATCGAAACGGTGAACGCTCGAGGGGGGACCCATCTGGGTGCCGTTCTGCGCGTCTCAGGGCATCCGGTCAGTCCCTCAGCCGTGCTTGGCTCCAGGCAGGTTGATGGCTCTGGCTCTGGCCCTGCAGAAGGGCGGAGTTCCGTGCAACCGTTGAATCTGCGAAGCTTAATGGGCGGGAACCAACGAGAGGCGCCGCCACCATAGTGAGTATTTCTGGAAACCAGGATGGCTACGTCGTGCGATACGTCGCCTTGGCCGATTTGACTTGCTTCTTGCTTGCTGCCTGCCTGCCTGTGAAAGAGGCAGCTTGGTTGAGTGAGTCGCATTGTCGCATCGAGGCGGGGCATGACGAGCATGTCCAAGAGTCACGGGATCGGGCCTCCTTCCAGTTCAAGTCCATCACGGCGCCCACAATTTGTTTCTGATGGCCCACGGTAAGCATCCAAGGATCTCTATTTTTCTCATTCCAACTATTCATTTGTCAATCAAGGCACGAAGTGTGTGTACATGTGCCCCAACCGGACATGTTCCCCTCGAACGAGGATGATCTTGCGCTTACTACATTGTCCATCACAATACCCCATCACCATCTCGAGAATGCCGATATCGTCCCCGTCACCATCCACCATCGAACGAGCCGTTCCCGTTGGTGCGCTGCCTTTCAAGCACATTAGACTTCCCTAACGCTCCCGCTCATCCGCTTCTCATCACCCAGTCGCTAGAATTGAGTTATGTGGCTGGTTCTGGGGCATCAATATCAACGCTCGTTAAGGCTGGTCATCTTGTGTTGGTCCCAAGCCATCGCGAGAGGCCAAGTCTATTCGACAGACTACAGCCAGTAACTTCTCTCACAGGGCTTGTGAGCCGTCGCCCAAAAAGCACTCAGACAAGACACAAGCCGTCCTCGCGCTATGACTGGCCTCTCGGCCCTTCTCCCCTCCCCGCTGATTTTCTCCACTAGACACGACGCACCCTAGTCCATCACACCCTCATCACTCCTTGTCACTCCCGTCCTGCCCATGCTCATGTTCATTGATCCTCTTGTCGCCGCTTCTGTCTGTTGGTTGTGACTCGCAGAAGCCCCTTGTTCACATGGGCTTGTCATCAAGCCTGCATCTGGCCTTTGCCACTCAGGAACCAAGTCTTCTGTCCTCTCGCGATACCCCGACTTGGCTTCTGATTTGCCTCTTGGAATTTGACTCTCGCGTCTCCCCGCAGCCGTCGACTTTGCCGGACCCAGTCACAGTGAAAGATGCCAGTTTCCACTACAATGGCAATCTCGCGTACCTACATCAATAATAGCTTGCCGGCAAATGCTAAAACAGACAAAGTACGTCTATTATTGACTATAGGCATGGACTCGTCGATATAAGCCGCATAACGCACCCGGAGAGGCGGGAATTTTCAACAGAGTTCACTTCAATGCCTGAGTCACCACCTGCCAAAAATTCTTCCCTGCAGTATATCAGACCAGGGCCCAAGTTGCAGATCACCAACGGTTGGTGATCGAGGGCCGCCGAGTTGCCGTTCTGGTCGTATTATTCCTTTTGCCCAAACTCGATGCAAGCTTACATATGATGATCATATCACATCAGGTCATCTTCTCCTCAACATCCTTCACATGGAGGAAACTTCAAGTTGATATGTCGCATCTCACCAAGAATCAGAAACGAGAAATTGAGCAGGTCGATGTCGACTATCCCAACAAAAACAAAGGCATTGATTGACCGACGTTGGCTAGTTGGTGTGCCACACTCTTGATGCAGGTACCTGGCATCCCCCTGCCAGCATGGACCAAAGGTCTGTCATGTCACTCCCCGGTCAACTGTCAGCCACTTCCGCTGCAACTTGGAGAAGTTGGTGGTGTGTCATCTTTCTTTTTCTGTACCTTCGGCCCTTTCTTGCGACATCCCAAGACACATGTGGGAAAAGTCAAACGGTTAGCCGTGTGCACTAACAACTCGGCCGAACGAGACACATCCCGCTGTCTTTTGTACGCGTAAGAAGGACGTATGAAACTCGCACTCTATACTGCTCGTCGACAAACCTCCTGAAGATCCGAGCGAAGAGACGACTGTTGCACCAACTCGTTGTCGGCCCGCTTCTCAGACCCTCGCCGGAGTCCACACCTACCTATTCTTGGACTGTTTGAGTCCGGTGGACAAAGGGGCCCGGAAGACTCCGATGGTTGTCAATTGATAGCCAACATCATTTCTGCAGACTTTGATTAACACCATCCGTCCGTCATCTTCCCCGCATTCTTCCTTTGGTAGCTTGCCTCTCTTACACCCATTCGGCACTTCGATCGTCAGAGCAATTAGAAAAGACAACATGTGAGGCCGACAAGTGTCGGTCGGTCACCAGCGCATCAAGATTCCCCAACAATGACAGACTCACTGATCTATGTCGGGGTTTGATCTCTTTCCGAAACGCCCTGCATCGAAAAAGCCTGGGGCCGGTGACCGAGACTCTGACATAGTCACGGCTCACATGCCCTTTACGGTCGTGTGGCGCTTTGTCCATTTGCATTCATCTCCCTTCCAGAAGCTTACCAGTAGTGCTAGAGCCGTCAAGCCTCAACCTTGTCCCGATTGTCAATGCCAAGTTTGTTGTGTGGTGGAACAAGTTCAAATTCCTGGGCTGAAGTGCCGCCAAGATCTCGTGATACGGGGAGTTTGACCCTATCAGAGAGAATAGCTCAGGGCAGTATGTCGAGCAGCGTTCCTCTAAGCAAAGCAAAGTTGCCTTCAAGGGACGTTGTTTCGCCACCAATAGTCCCCTATGGTAATGCTCAAAACAGCCGAAAACAGAAGAGAGCCGAAGAGGTGA
This sequence comes from Fusarium ambrosium, assembly GCA_003947045.1. Classification (NCBI taxonomy): domain Eukaryota; kingdom Fungi; phylum Ascomycota; class Sordariomycetes; order Hypocreales; family Nectriaceae; genus Fusarium; species Fusarium ambrosium. The sequence goes on from NIZV01000413.1 coordinate 15,319, forward strand.
GGCCGGACCTACCAATGCCACCAATGGTGGTATGATCCAACTGTCGGGAAACTTTTACGAACATGGGACCTCACTAGCATCTATGCAACCCCCTACCTCAGCCCTTGACTGTCCCGCCGCCGCCCGGAAGCGATGTCGATTTGGACATGAAAGACTTGACCGTTACATTGCCCCTTGGCAAGAACTCCACAACTCATAAGCGCAAGGCTGTGGTGGGTAAAAACGTTGCGATAATCGGCAAGTTCCCCAAGGTCTCTTGGCGTGCTGTTTGAGCAAATTTGACCTCCATGCCTAGTGGTACTCAATTCAGCCGACAAGAGCGCAAGATTAGATCTTCTTGACATGCACGACGGGTAAAGGACCTGGATGATACTCTGCGGCGCCTGTCTGGGCGCAACAGGGGTCTTGCGAGCGGTCAACTCGATTAGTTTTGCGCCGGGCCTCATTCTGCGCCGGCTTGCGCAAAGGGAGGACTTAACTATGCAGGGCGGAACAAAAGATTGGATGACGAAGTCCGGAATACCAGTAAGGGCACGGATGTCATCGCCGCGAGGTGATTCAAAGGACTGAAACGACGGACACAGATTCAATGACCAAATCCACCGAACCTACTGTTCTCTAGAAGAAGCGATTTGTGGCACGGTCCCCAGACTCCACGCGCAACATCACCAAGACCAAGAACGGCTTGGGTGGTTACCGACTCAGGCGCGTCCCGCATACCTAGTCGTGGGGTTGGTGTTGATGAGACCCATGGGTCGTTCGGGAGGCTAGCTGGATTTGGTTTCAACGCCGGGAGTGGTTGAGCTAGATCGCCTGAGAATTCACAACCACTTTTGGCTTCAAGCATCATCTAGCAAACCTGGAGTGCTTGAAGCCAGGTTTGCGATCGCCGTTGATTCCAGCTCCAGGGGGGGCTTGCGAGGCCAAGGCGGGCTCGGACCGAAGGGGGGCAGCGGAACTCTGAGGACTGCACTGACAGGCAAACCTAAAAGAGAAGGCTGCCTGGGTATACCCATGCCAGGTTTCAAGATGCCCCTCTTCCAGAACGACCTTGTGCTTCATTGTTCCGGGTTGCGTCGCAAGGCATCGGAGTTGTAGGCACACAGCGCCGATGAGGCTGGGGCTAGTGTTGCCGTTTGTGGACGAAAGAGGCATGCTCGTGTATTAACAGCAAGGAAGCAGTTGAAGCCGTTATTTCTCTGCTCCAAGCATAGTCAACGCCACTCGGCTGCATTCTAGCAGTCGCAAATTACGGATGTCAGGACGAGAGGGTGCGGAACTATTACGTCGTTGCAGCCGCTCCGTTCAGGCCTCAGACCTCAGGATAATAAGCAATCTTGAGGTTTAGGTTTTAGTGGTCGAGGTTTATCACGGTCCGACATGGAGCCTAATGTTGCGCTTGATGTTGCACTTGTATGGTGCCATCGTCTTCCGTTTGGAGAGAGGCAGGGACAAGATCTGTTGTCAGTGAACCCATGTCTTGGCTTGGCAGTCGGTTGGAGTTGAGTTTCACGTTTTGGCCGTAACCATGCCCTATCTTGGCATCTTTACGGTCTTGGCGGAACAAGCTGGACTTGTTGAACGCCCTGCTATGAAGATCCAGGCTATAGATTCAGCAACCGAGTATCATCTCAACTCCAGCCTGCCATCCGAATCTCTTGTCGAGATATGCCGTATCTCGGTCCCCCGCGGGCCCCCGGGGCAACCAAGCCTGAGACGGCGGGTATTTCCTGGTTTGGCTTTCAGTTGAACCGCGTCTGCAGGCTCGACTTCCGTGTGGTTACCAGGAGCCCGACCAACTGGAACCGAATCGTGCGCGTCTTTTTTTTTTTGGGAGGGGATCACCCCCCACGCGGTCGCGTTAAACCACGCAGAGAAGGTCGGTCGCACGGTGCAGGAAGTAGACGTGTTCCAGAAACCACTTTGGAGCCCAAGAGATAGGGAGGGAGGGGGAGAAACATGTGTTTCCTCATACGACAGGATGCCTGAGCGCACTGGCCTTGCAGGAAGCTCGACCCAGGACGAGTAGTTTATGACCCCTGGTCTGAGGAGTGAAAAATGCAACCATGTGTGTTCCTTCACGGGAAGGATGCAGCCGGGTGTCTTGGGATATCTGGGCTCGGGGAGTACGTAGTAATTTATCGCCGACTGAGTCTCAACGGGTCAGGTCGCGGAGGATTAACATATTGCATATGATTATATATTGTTCACTAGTCTTTCACACTCGATGTTATGTTTACGGAAACATATTCACTAAAACTGCCACCAAACTCAACTGTTGAAATCCCAGTTACATGAGTTCTAAGCCAAATGTGAGCAACAAAGTGACACAGTTTGAGCAAACTACCTAGCTACCTAAACCCGAATGGACGTCTCAAGTCATCTACCAGCAGGATGGAACAGAAATAGATCCCCCTCTGGCCAGATCTCTTGATACTTCTCTAATGTGAGTTTAGCATCCATCCAGGACATTTCGATATTGGTCTAGGGTAAGCGACTTCACATGTGGTACTTGGTGAGGAGTAGGCGGGTGAACGACTCGATCGTCAACAGGCACTAACAATTAATTAGACGGGTGTTGTGTAAGTACAATAAAAATCTTGTTTGTGGTTTGACGAGGATTCATCAATATTATATCACTTGGTGTGACAAGCTTTCTGGTTTGTGAAATGGATGGTTGTATGGTGGCTGTGGATTTGTCTTTGCCCCGCCATTGACTCCCATTTTAGCCTCACTCTCCAAAGTCTTCAGTAACATCAATTCTCGACAACTTGATCATATACAAGAAGAGACAGGTCAACAAAGCAGGAAATTCATGCGACACGAAGAGTATAAGCGAAGACCCAACACTACAGGCACATCCATCCAAACCAATCTCACAAAAACCGACCCCTCAACCACTATCGACCATGGCTGGAGAAGCCCCCATCGTGTCGTCCAGACAGCTTTCCAACGCTGAGGGAGACCCCGTCGCCGTTGTCCGCGTGCGAAACCTTCAGACGACCATCCAGGGTCCCAAGGACGCCTGGGGTCGTGGGGCCAAGCAGCAGCCTCTCTTGGTGTCGGCTGAAGTCTCGCTCACCCAGCCCTTTGGGACGTCATCTGCCGACGACAAGGTCGCCTCGGACACGGTGCACTACGGGCTGCTCAGCAAGGCTATCTTAAGCACTCTGGGTCGTTTACCCAAGTCGGGACTGTCACTGAGCGATGTCCTGAATGAGCTCTGGATTGATCTCACGGGGTTCCGCTACAACGGCCTCAGAGGGCCCTCGACAAGCGAGTCAAAGTCATTCCTGGATATCACCTTCATCCGTCGGCTGACTATCTCGCTCGTTCTCCCCAAGGCATCACTGATGGGGAGTGCAATCCGCCTTTCTGGATCTTCCCTCTTCAGCAACTCGTCGCTCACATCACGAAGCCTGGAGCTCGGCCTGGAAGGTCTTCGGGTCCCGACACTCATCGGTGTCAACAGCAACGAGCGCAAAGCCAAGCAGGTCGTCATAGCGAATGTGCGGATAGACGAGTACGAGAGTATGTACGATGACTATGCCGTCCTCGAGAGTGTGGTGGTCGATGTAAGTATAAGCATGTCATGGCGAATGAGTTGCAAGCTCACAGTTTACAGGCCATGATTCCATCATCGTATGAAACGTTGGAGGCTCTGGCAGCAGACATCTCGGTGCATGTTGCCAAGAAGCTGCGATCTAAGCGTGAAGAGTTTTATGGATCGATCATTCGCATTGGATTGGAGAAGCCTACCGCCGTGCCCCTTGCTGATGCAGCCTGTGTCGAGTTGACAGTCAAGACGGAGGATGTCAAGATTGATGAGACCCAACCTGAGTTCAAGACGGAATAAGTCGAGACAGAGGAAAATACCGAGGAAAAGGCAATCTAATTGAAGCATGGAGATATGAAGTATGAACAGAAAGAAAGAAAAAAGACCTATGTACACTGCTCCTTACGTGATTCCCAGATACACCCCTGAAACCCAACTATAGTACACGAAAATGAGACGAATTCGCAAACCCATGCGTGAAAAACACCTGCGCCTTTCCATTTACTCCATCTTTAAACCGCAGCGAGGAACGTCCCCCTTTGTTACGGCGCGGATGAATTCGGGGTCTGGGTCAAATAGCATGACGTGAAAGTGCCTGACGGCATTCACAGACTGCAGTGCCCGCCAATTCTTGAACCACATGACCTGCTCTCGTCAGTATTTATCCATTAGAGGTTAGATTTGAAGTCATCACATGTTCATTAGGGACGTTCATCCGGAACGTCGTCGTCACAAAGTCATCAATCTCCTGCCTCGCCCCGTCGGCCAGGTCCCCCGTGGCAGGGTCCTCGACGAGGTCAAACTTTGTCCACACGACAAGATGGACGATCCTCGGGTCTATGCCGTATGGCGCATCGTTGTGGAGGATCTTGTAGTCGTCCTCAAACTCAAAGGGGGCGCCGCGCGGCGCCACAGGGGCAGACCAGCCTAGCCGTTGGTTGAGGATGAAGTTTGCGACGCTGCCGTGCTTCTTCTTGAGGTAGAAGACAAATGCCTTGTAACGGCGCAGGGCTGATGGAACGCGCTTGAAGGCCTCGAGGCGGTTGGACTGGACGATCTTGCGAACCTCGTCCCAGGAGAGGACGTGAAAGTGCGAGTCTGGGGTTGAAAGGATGCCGACGTCTTTGGCTGAGAGGTTCTGAAGAAAGTCAGGACACCGGTCCGTCCTCTCGTCCTCTGGGATGTTGTAGTTCCAGTACTGAAGAGTCTCTGCGCTGCCCATTGTCGTGCCTTACAAGATAAATAAAGGGATGAAGTTTTTAAAAGAATTCAAGTTACGGTGAGATTTGGGCACCGAAGGATTTATGATCTCCGGATCTGTGAAGGAAGGGATAGCACCCCGTCAGTTGCAATAAGCCGGCCGGTCGGACTGTATTTCTCAGGGGCAAGAAAATCGAGTCAGAGGAATTCTAGACGTTGATGGCCCCTCCCCCGTCTGACAAGTCGGTGAGCATACGATGTTTTTTCTTTGATGATGGCGTCTGCCTGCGATGACGAGGCGTGAAGCTCTCCAAGCCGAACAACCGTTTTTACGTGGGGGGGAGAAAACGGACCGTTTTTCCCACATGACGGGCGGCCGGCCGGCTCTTCTCTTTCTCCACAGGGCTGCAGATGACATGAACGTAGGTAGCCAAGCAATTCTTGTATCTTTTCGTCATTGTGGTAGATATTTGGTATCAAAACTTGGAAAAAACACCATAGTAGGATTGCACAGAGTTGTAACATGTTTGTAGAGATGGCATCAAGTTTCCACTTTGGAAGGGGTAGCCGTCGTTGAAACAGATGCTTGCCTGCTTCGATTGGTGGATGATGATGCACTGGCGGGTCCCCCAGGTCCGGCTCATGGACTGTGGATTGTTTTGTGTTGCAGACGATAACGATGACAGGCTGGGGGGTAGTCTTGGCTCTACCAGGTTGCTTTTTTGTGGTCTTTACCTTGCCATTACCACCCTGTGAAGTGTGTCAGTGAATGAATGCTTGCTTCCCTTCCTTTGTCCAAAACAACTCAAATCGGCTATGCACGTCGGCCAACATCCATGATGTGACATGATAGTTCGGCTTCTGTCCAATGCCGGGCCCACGTGGCGAGAGGCATGAAAGAGCGCAAGAAAGAAAGAAAAAAGAAAAAGAGATCTATTGCCGCAGCGGAACGGAACGGGAGAGGCGCTTAGAGATGGATGGATGGGTTGTCGTCTAGGCCAACCCAACCGACTGACTACCCTCCGAGAGAGTTCCGGTCCGTGTCTCGAGGCGATATGAACAAGACCGATGTTGCCCAAGTGATTGAACCACACAGCCTCACTCAGGCGAATACATTCATCCCTGGCCATGTCTCCTTCACATGGTAGAGAGAGAGAGACAACGACAGACAAACTGGTTCGCAGGGAGATCGACCGGGAGATGGCACTAGTTCACACAGGAACCCAGCCCGTCGTCGAGCTTTCGTCCATTCACTCACTCGCATGCACTCCAGTCTTATCCACTCTCTACCTTTCACTTCATTTCGCCGGCGACTGGATTGCTTGCTCGTTTGCTTTACCCGGCCAATGACAGATCCCAGATATGGCCCAGAGCCGCCTGGCATGCTGGACGGGAGCTTTGACCTGAGCGGGCCTGGGATTGGGAAAGCTTGGGCCTTAATTTAGGTCCATGGACAGGCGGGCCTTTCATGACACGACACACCTGTACTGTACTAAGAATGGAAACAGCTTAACAACCTACCCAGCTGGTTGAGAAATAATACAAGCAGATATTTCGTTTCGTTGGTGAGTGGCGTAGTAGTCAACCTGGGACCGAGATTTCGCCCACCGGCAATAGTACAGGTAGGTAGGTGAGCGGTTTTGTTCGCCTCAAAATAGAGACCGCCACCAACAAGGTCCCCGTCTCGTCTGGTCAGCAATGGATCGGATATCATGATGGATGGTGATGGATACCCGGTATCTGTTGCATTGGGATCCAATCCAACTGCAGCCACATGCAGCAGCATCTGTACAGTAACAGATAATCGTCGATACTGGCTTGAGTGGTTCGCCTCTCAATCATGATATCCACCACAACCTCAATCCTGCTTCCGTTTCCATCCACGTAGTGCATCTTTACTCCCTCGGCTTTGAAATTCATTCACGGTCTTCATCCCGAAGTCTCGTCCCTCTTGATGGATGGGGGGGGGGACCATTGATTCCCCTGGTTGGTTGGCACGCCACCGAGGGAGATCGCTGGTGCAAGTGGTGGGGTTGCTCCCCATGTCCAAGGCAAGACCAGAAATTAATCATTACGACGAGATCCTAGATACGATGTCTGTCTACTAGGTAAGAAAAAAAAGGAGAAACAGGACATGCCCCCATTCCCAGTGACCGCCAGTTGCCTGAGCTTGACCGATGTTTTGTTTATATTTATATCTCACTCGTCTCCCTCTCCCTCGCCCTGTGTCTCATCATAGCTTGTCTCCTCGCCATCTATCCCTTATCCTACAGTTCGACAGCGTCTACAAGGTGAGCAGTAACAAAAAAAAAGCCTCCATTCCCTCAAATCGTAGGCATATCATGATGAAACATTGCAATTGCCAAGCCCCCGACGTCAACAAAGACAAAATAGCACACAACAACCACTCGCAAAAAAACACACACCGCGTGCCAGCTCAACAGCTAACGCCCCCAGAGTTACTAGACCCGAACCCATCATAACTTGACCTGTCGCCCAAAAGGTCGCCTCCCGCCCCAACGTAACCTGCCTTTGGACAAAAGGAGAAAGAGACAGGAGATAAAACGTCACTGTTACTGTTACACTTTTTTGAACCGCGCCTTTTTTTTTTTTCTGCTGTTCAATTTTTATTGTCAGCTCTCGGACTCGCCACCCCCACCAACACCTTCCAGTTCTGCTGGCTGCTGCTGAGCTACGGGCATCACCGCCCCGCATCCATTCTCGGGCCTCCACCTCCCTCCTTTAACCTTCCGTCATTCCTGACCCAAACTTGAACCTCGACACATCCTCCCATCCTCATCAATCCTCCTTTTTGAGCCCTTTTTTGCTCTTCATATTTTTGCTCCCTCTTAAGCCTGACCGCTTGTTTTGCTCCATTTCCTCCTGTATCCCTCGTAACCGTCACAATGGCCAGTGCAATCAAGAGCGCGCTGCCTACCCACCTGAAGCCTCACTCTGGCAGTGATGATCAGCTCTTTGAGCGCCGTCATGGCAAGACGCGCAGTCACATGGTGAGTCCTACATGATTCCCTCAGTCCTGTGAATACCTCGAGAAATACCCTACGATTCAATTCAGGGGGGAATCAGTGACATGGCGAGCATCTTGGGGTACCAGTTTTGGCGATGATAAGGCCTAGCTGTCCATGCGCCCCTGAAGCTTTCAGTCACCAAACGGCGTTATTCACAACCGCACACGGTGGAATTACCCTTCTGTCACTTTCTCGACTCTAAAGCTACTTTGCAAGAGCCGAAAATGACGGGACGACGATTCACTGCCCTCACCGACCATGATCACAAGCTTCTCTCCGCCCCTTATCCGCACACCTTCGAAACACCAATTCCCACGCAACTGAACGAAAACAACCCGAATCTCAGAATAAACTAACACACGATGATTCAGGCTTTCGAGAACACCTCGACCAACGTCGCTGCCGCCCAGATGCGAAATGCTCTGACCAACCTCGCCGAGAGCGTCAAGGACCCCGAGCAGAAGAAGGCAAGTTACGAGCGGTGACCATGGCTTCACCAACATGTACTGACCATGCTCCGCAGCTGTTCGATACCGAGATGGACAACTTCTTCGCCCTTTTCCGACGATACCTTAACGACAAGGCCAAGGGCAACGCCGTGTATGCCTCACCTCCCCGAAACTTATATATACTGGCTGGTTGCTGATGATGATCGCATAGTGACTGGGACCGCATTGCTCCCCCCGCCCAGGGCCAGGTCGTCGACTATGAGGACCTTGCCAACACCGAGTCGGTCCAGTTCCTGAACAAGCTGGCCGTCCTCAAGCTCAACGGTGGTCTCGGTACCTCGATGGGTTGCGTCGGTCCCAAGTCGGTCATTGAGGTCCGTGACGGCATGTCCTTCCTCGACCTTTCCGTGCGACAAATCGAGTTCCTTAACCGCACCTACGATGTCAATGTGCCTTTTATCCTGATGAACTCGTTCAACACCAACGACGACACCGCCGCCATTATCAAGAAGTACGAGGGCCATAACGTGGATATCCTCACCTTCAACCAGTCCCGATACCCCCGAATCTACAAGGACTCGCTGCTGCCCGTCCCTAAGAGCTTTGATTCCTCCATCAACGAGTGGTACCCCCCTGGCCACGGTGACGTCTTCGAGTCTCTGTACAACTCGGGTATCCTCGACAAGCTCCTGGAGCGGGGCATCGAGATCATTTTCCTGTCCAACGTTGACAACCTGGGCGCTGTTGTCGATCTCCGCATTCTTCAGCACATGATGGAGACCAACGCCGAGTACATTATGGAGCTGACCAACAAGACCAAGGCCGACGTCAAGGGTGGTACTATCATCGATTACGAGGGCTCGGTCCGCCTGCTGGAAATTGCCCAGGTCCCCAAGGAGCATGTCAACGAGTTCAAGTCGATCAAGAAGTTCAAGTACTTCAACACCAACAACATCTGGCTCAACCTCAAGGCCATCAAGCGTGTTGTGGAGAACGACGAGCTCGAGATGGAGATCATTCCCAACGGCAAGACCATCCCCGGTGACAAGAAGGGCGAGTCGGACGTTTCCATCATCCAGCTCGAGACGGCCGTCGGTGCTGCCATCCGTCACTTCAACAACGCCCACGGTGTCAACGTGCCCCGTAGACGCTTCTTGCCCGTCAAGACTTGCTCTGACCTGATGCTGGTCAAGTCGGACCTCTACACCCTCAAGCACGGTCAGCTTCAGATGAGCGCGGCCCGCTTCGGTGATGCCCCCCTGATCAAGCTGGGTGGCGACTTCAAGAAGGTCTCGGACTTCCAGAAGCGAATCCCCTCCATCCCTAAGGTGCTGGAGCTGGATCACCTCACCATCACTGGTGCCGTCAACCTTGGCCGCGGCGTGACACTCAAGGGTACCGTCATCATCGTCGCAACAGAGGGCAGCACCATTGACATCCCTCCCGGTTCCATCCTCGAGAACGTCGTCGTCCAGGGCAGCTTGCGTCTTCTGGAGCACTGAGTGGAGAAGAGACCGGTTTGGAGGGCCATGTTGTAGGTGCCAGTTGGCTCGCTCGTTGGCAGGATGTTGTTGGAGTCACTTTGATCACGACCTGTCGAGAGTGGATAAAGACGGCTATACGAGGGCACACACGATGATGGGGTGGAAGAGAAGAGTTAATACTGGTGTCATGGTTGAAGAGGAGGCGAGTCTCCCACACCTACGGACAAAAGGGCCCGGCAATGGGCGACCAATCGCTTCTGATGACAAGAGATATACTTTGCGTATGTACGTACTTGACAAAAACAGCAATAGCTCGTTACCTTTACATAGGGTACAAGAGCACATTTTTTAATTGAAAAAGGACAATGGCAATCTCTCCCGAAATGAATGAACGTGCGAGCTGAAAAGGAGGTGGTGTTTGTTGACAATGAATGGTTATGAATGATGTGACGCGCCACCAGATGGCATTGACTTTTGGCGGCGGCGGCTTCGACTAACCCAAGCCAACCAACTATCACCCGAAGGCCTATCCTAATTTTGGGATCAGATCTAAATCTTAAATCTTGGAACGGCAAGTTTGGAAACCCGGGCTAAAATTGGCCGTGGCTGGGGGGGTAGAGTAGTCACGAGAGTCGAGAAGAAGGATGAGAGTGTAAGACGACGGGCCATGTGGTGTCTATGGTGTCGGCACGGATAGGTCGTTTCTTTGACTTTTGGAAGCGCCGTGAAACACGAGAACAATTGCATGAAACAAAAGTTACGTCTCGGTAGGGTAACAGCGGTGGCTTGATTATGGCAGCCTTGAGATGATGCATGCGGCATGAGTGACGGATGACGGAGGCGCCAAAGAAAACCAGAGCAGGTTTGAGGGTGAGACGAGGGGTGAGAGAGTGTGAAAGTGAGGGGAGGGAGGGAAAGGCTGGGGATGATGGACGCAAACGGGACAGAACCAACCATGCCATCAATCATTGATAGACACTTGGAGATTGCTCGGCTGTATAGCTTCTATGAGAGGGAGATCAAAGGACCTGGATCGACATAGTCATGACTCTCTATCGGTGAGGCATTTCAAGGTGATGTTCAAATAGAGCCAGGGTGAGCTGGATAGCTTCAATTGCTGCATAACGAACCAAATGCCGAACTCTTAGCCCAGAGGTACCTAGGTACATCATGCGGACGTAACAGTTGTTTCTATTGTCCAATGCCCACAGCGGGAGGCATTAATAAGGATATTATCGCGGTCAGGCCAGGGAGAGGCCCAGTCGCCGATAACCAACACGCCGAGCGCCCAGCCGGCAGCCCGGCGTTTTGAAGAGATAGGTCTGGGGAGATGATGGGATGGGATGGCAGACGGGTCATGGAGAGAGAAAGTTGGCCAACAGCAAAACCTTGTCCAAGAGCAACAATTCTTGGGCCAACCAGGGACTGCGTAGACTTTCAACCCAGGTCAAGCTCTAAGAGAGACCCATCATTCCACGAAGCGGCAATGCACGTCGTTGCATGCGGGCGGGGCTGAGGGAGATTGCGTCGCTGATGCAGCCCAACGAGAACTGGCCGACCAGTGGGTAGAGACACTGCAAAGAGTGGAGATGAGCACAGGAGGACAAGGGCCAGGCGTGGACGCTAATGCGGTCTCTAGACCAGGGCGAAAAGAAAAAAGTTGGGGTTCCCGAGCTACTTGCTCATGATTTGCTCGTGGCTCCGGTGCTCTTTCAAGACTCGAATCCCGGACCACACGTTGGATCGTCGAGTCTCGTGCGTCGCTTCGCTTCGATTTGATTTACTTTTTTCTTGACTTCTTCAGTCTGGGCTCTTCACTGCTAGGGTATCCATAGATCCAGACGGACAAAGGCGAGACATGCTGAGAGGAGGATCTGCCCAACGGCGCAGAAACTGTCTGAGAATCGCTCCTTCGCCTCGCCTGGATTGGCTTGACCGTTGGGTGGCAGCCAAGGCCTTGCCTGCGACGCTGATGAGACGCACCACCGAGGCGATGCAGTCGGCTCAATAGTCCTAGCAGTAGTAGCAGTAGCTGCCCGTCGTCAGTCTGGTGGTCCCCGACTGTGAGCTTGCGGCGTGGCGTAGCCGATGCTGTCTGTGTAAGGCCATCAGCCGCGGTGGGCGATGCATAGCTGCCTTGTGCTATTGGAATTCGTCTTCATAAACTGCTCAAGTGTGGATAAGCAAAACTTTTTGGGGGCTGCGAATACCACCATTGACGTCGACCCATTGGCTATCCACGACTTCGAGGCCATCGGCTTTGACTCAAAGAAGAGGTCGCCGAACACCTTGGACACCATCACTTGCTGCTTTCCGACCATCCATCAACCATGCTCCGCCCCAAAGCATTGCGTGATGATGGGAAGAATGAACAAAACAGTAAACATGCCGACCCAGAAACAGCACCAAAGGGCCGGCTTGGCCTTGGTGTAAGTTGACGCTAGAGGGGACGAGGCGGTTTTGGAACCAGACTGACGGCATGTGTCACCATCCATTGATCGATGGCATGGCAGAAGGCTGGGGGAAAAAAGGGCAACCACCAGTCCGGCTAATTATCCATCTCGAACCAGTTCGACTAAAAGAATGCATCGTACGTAGGCCATTGCGTATGCTGTCTCTGCCCCTCCCATCTAGAGGTTCTCGGCATTGCAGACTTCTTCAAGTCGGGTATGGGCCAAGAAGCAGGATGAAATAATGGGTGCGTAGGGCATGCCCGCTCCTGTCGATCCGCCAATGCCAGAGAAGGGTGTCCGTCAGCATGTAAAGATCTTGCATGGAACAGACTGACTGGCGTCTGCATGCTGTGTTGTCTTTTGCCCGTTGTCGTTGCCCGCGTTGTTCGATTTTCAGCCCAAGCAACGCAGCCACCCCGCACCGTCGAGGCACAACCATCCAACCTAATTCGCAGCTAAACGCACTCACCCGGGAGCTGTTGAGCGCTTGCTGTGCTGATCGAGAAGGCTGGAGACGCTGTAGGCGCTGAATTGGCAAGCCATCAAACTCCTGAGCTACCCTGGGGGATATGATTCGAAGAGCCTAGCAACTTGATCAACGCCCCTTTCATCAACGCTTCCAAGAAACATGAGAGTCATGGCAAGATCCGGTCAAGTGGATTGCAGGGAAGAGAGGCTGCGCAAGCTCGCCATTGGAGCTATCGAAAGGCCAGGGGGCGAGGTCATTAAAGTGCGGCCCGAAGAGGAAAGGTCGGTGCGCTAACGAGATCACATTCTAAAGCGGCAAGCATCCAGACCGCCCATGAACAACAATCTCTCAGTTATTGCAGGCGACAACGCTGAGATTTCCCGGAAAGTCATCTGTCCAGAACCGTTGGCGACATGGGCATGGGTGCTGATCCTGTGCTCCCCCATTCTTTATCGGAGAAACGTGCAATGTGGGCATCGGCAAGGGGTGAGTGAGGTGTAAGAGAAAGAAACGACAAGCTCGTCCTGCATGTTTGTTTGCTTGCGTCTCAACACAAGGAACGGAAGTCATCGGCTAACGTGTCCAAACCAAGACACAGCAACAAAGACCTCGCTAGCGTCAGCTCGTTGAAAGGCTTACAGCGGCTACCATTGCTGGTGGTGTACAGTAACCCAGAACCAGGTTGCAGAACAACGGCTAGCCGGGCAGGAATACCAGCTCCGATCTCCGCCGGAGAGGCGCGGCTAAAGGGACGTACCACCATCGACAGTGGGCGGCGAGTAAGGCTGGAGATGACCAGAGATCACTTCGCCGGGCGGAGAGCGAGAGTGGACAGGGCATTTGGCCACCGCTTGTAGGCCAGAATCAAGACTTGATCCAATAACGTCGCGACAGGCCCGTTCGCCCCCAGGAAAGTATTGTAGCATTAAAGGTAACCACCGAAGGCCAAGAGTTGGTTCAGGGAGCCGACTCCAGTTCTGATGGATCGAGAATCATGGGAAAGGCTGCGTCCGCTGCGCAGCCTGTGGGTGGTGTCGGATGTCGTGGGCCCTCTGGCCGGGCGCGTGCCACTTTTTGGCTGCCAGGCACAGCAACCCTACAGGTCGTTAGCTGGTCCTGCGGCTGGGGTGTCCCTGGACCACGCCCGCTGCAAGCTTGGAGCTTGATCCATAACAGGCATAGCGCAGGCATGCTAGACTGGGGCTCACTAATTTCCCCAGCAAGGGTTTGATATCGTCCGTTCTGGTTCGGGGGCTCGGGGGTCCGTGGCTGGCCGGCCTGTAGGAGGAATGTGATGATGAAAGGGTTTCTAGCGAAAGTGAGCTGGCCAAGGATGCTGTACCGAAGCATTGGCCAGTTGCCTCCCTACCCAGGTAGGCAGGTGTGGCATGAGCCGGGCGCCGGCCATTGGCAAGTTCGACCGGGCTAGGACAAGGAAGTTGCAAACGGCAAGCCAGCAGACTTCAAGCGAAGGAAGGAAAGGAAGGGAACCAAGGGAAGGACGCGGATCCTACAGAGCGCCGAGGCTTTGGGATTCCTGATGTATTCCGCAGAAA
>NIZV01000414.1:0-29436 GCA_003947045.1 Fusarium ambrosium
CCGCATTGTGTCCGTCGCCCGTTGTTGTTATTATAAGTGGTGGCCCTATCCGTCTTGTCTTGGTTGCGGATGTTGCAAGTGATATAACTCTGGTCGGCATAAGATCGACCACCTCCCCCAATCCAATCCAATTCAATCCAACCCAACCCAACGGCAACCGGCATCTCTTCTCCCTTTGTTGTCATTCAGATTCAGTCCACCTCTACGGCATTTATATCGGACGACACCTGTCATCGGTCGTCTTCAACTCGTCTCAGCCTCAGCCCAGTGCAGCAGTCCAGCCCGATCCAGCCCGGCCCCGGACACTTCTTTTTTTTAAAAGTCGTGTCGTGCCTTTGGATTCACGCCAGTTCTAGAACGCCGAAACCAGACTTGACAAGCATTTCACGCCAACCCAACCCTTTTAGCACTACGGATACTAACCTACAATTTTTGGGATCCGCTAAAACAAAACCACCATCTTTTTCCCCATCCTTGTGGTCCCCTCACCATACCATCACATCACATCACTCACAAACCAACCCGCGGCCGCCCCAAGCACAAGAGGAGAAGAAGAGGCGTTTATAGATTTTGTTTGCTTACCCTTGGTGGCTTCATCATCATCATCTTCTTCTTCTTCTTCTACCTTTGCTCCCCGCTTCTCCAAGAAATCTCGAGCTAGCCGCCACGGGCGCATCCCAAATTCCCGGTCCTAGGACACCAGCCGACAAACTCAATTTCAGGCATCCCATCCCATCCCATCCCATCCCAAATCCCGGCGGCGGCGGCCTTGTTTGGTCTTAGTTGCCCAGTCTTCTCTTGTCTCCCTCCTCCCCTCTTCTGCCGGACTCTTTTTTCCCTCGTCCGTCCCCTCCCCCGCGACGGTTGATTTGATTTCTCACCCTTCTTTCGAGTTCAACCCCCAATCGATTTCTCCCTTCGTTCCCTTTGGTTGCCTTGTCGCCGCCCTTTTGGCGTCGCAAGCCTCTCCTCCCTCTTACCGTCCTTCCTGTGACGCGCAACGCAACGCAACTCACTCATCGACCTTTGGGTATCACATCACATCACATCACATCACGCCGTGAAACTCGCGGAAACCGGCTCCCGTCAGGCCTCGAGTCTCGATTCCTGTTCGTTCGGTGTCTCATTCCTCTCATCTCAACGCTCACAGCAGCTCGCTCCCTCGCTCGGCTGTCCCTCGCTTGTCATCCATCAACCGATCGACCGACGTTCGGGCTACTAGTGCCTTACTTTTTTCCCCTTCCCTGGCCTCTTCGCTCACCTTCACACCCACGTATACCAACCGGGGTCCAAATTTTCAAGCCAGGAGGAAGACAGGACGTTGTCCAGTCCACATCGACATTGACGGCGCCGCTATAATTCATCATCATCGTCATCTTTTAACCGCCCGTCACTTTTGCGGTCGCCTCTGTTAGGCACACGCTCGCTCATTATACATCTCAGTCTCGGTCGCCATCATGGCGCGACACTATCATTACCAGCCCAGGTAGAGGTTCCCTGGTCTCGGCTCATGGCGCAAACTCATCGCTAACTTTTTTTTTTTTTCTCTCTCAGCCGAGAACTCCATGTGGTAGTACTGGGAGCAGGTTCGTCAATGCCCAACATTGCTTTTGCTACTGCTTCGCCTCTTTTCCCTCAACTTGTGCGCTTGTTGGCTGACTCGTTGGTTCCCCTTTGACAGGAGGCGTGGGCAAGAGTTGTTTAACTGGTGAGTTGTCCCCTTGTCCCCATGTCATGTCCCATCCCATGTTCCATGTCCTACATGCTGCGCTGTGCTGTTCTGTGCTCGCTGCGATGCGCTGTGTGTGCGTCCCACCGTTGCACGTTGCATCCACAATCCATCCTACCACGCAATCCAATCCAATCCATCCATCCATCTGTTCTTATTCTTCTGTTGCCATGCGTTTCGGCGGCACCAGGCTCATGCGAGAGAACAGCTCAGTTCGTGCACAACGAGTGGATCGAGAGCTATGATCCCACCATTGAAGACTCATATCGCACACAGCTTCAAGTTGATGTAAGTGCAGTCTGTCCCGTCCCAGTCAGCGGAAGCACAATCCGCTAGCATGCGGTGCGCGCACCGGTGCGGCATGCCACTTGGACCCCCCCTTGACTGACTCGTTCGTGCCAGGGGCGCCAAGTTGTTCTTGAAATGTGAGTTGGGTCTTGGTTCTCCCGCCCTTTTGCAGGGAAAATCCATCCACATGTGGAAGAAGTGGTTGGCACTGACTCGATGTCTTAGCCTCGATACAGCGGGGACCGAGCAGTTCGGTAGGTCCTTCATGGCCCAGCAACTCCCACACCATGACCCTCGTACTGATGATGGTCCAGTCGCCATGAGGGATCTCTACATGAAGACCGGACAAGGCTTTCTCCTCGTTTTCAGCATCACATCTTCATCGTCACTTAGCGAACTGGCTGGCTTGCGCGAAGAGATTATCCGGATCAAGGATGATGAGAATGTTCCTATAGTGATTGTGGGAAACAAGGCCGATCTGGAGGAGAATCGTGCTGTGCCCAGAGCCAAGGGTTTCGCCATCTCTCAACGATGGGGCGCGCCCTACTATGAGGCTAGCGCTAGGACGAGGAGTGAGTTTTTGCCCGTCGTCCGTCCGTCCGCGGCCATTCATTCATTACATTACATTACCATGATGGATGGCCACGCTATGGCCGCATCCGGACTAACAGACGTGCAGCCAACGTCGAAGAAGTCTTTATCGATCTCTGCAGGCAGATGCTCCGCAAGGACGACGAGCAGAGCGCCAGCATGGAGGCAGATGAAGGCTACAAGTACGATCACGGTCGAAGTTCGCACAACAAGCGTCACCGTCGCAAACGAAGAAAGGACTCGCCGCGATGCGCTATACTGTGAACGAAACGAACCTCCTCTCGTCCAAACTGATTGATGACCACCGGATGGCATCAAGACGACATGACGCCACTCTGCTTCTTTTTTTCCAACTTTTCAACTTTTTTCTAGGATCATGGCTTTTTTGCCTTCTTTTTTTTTGCCCTTCTAACGGATTACTTTATGGGACACGGCCAGCAAAAACAACACAACTCACAACAGCCAAGACGAATGATTGATTGATTGATTACTGAAAGGGGATTTCTTGGAAGGGCCTCGCGGTCCAAATGTGAAACAACGAGGCTCGATGGAGCGCGCAACTGGTCAAGAGACACGGAATGACCCCCAAATATGCATTCTGGAGCGAGACCGAAGGCGTATAGACGGCATGCATAACGCATTCTTCACGCATTCTTCATCAAGCCAATGAATGGGCTTACTTTTTCCACCTGTCCTCTCGGGGAGGGCAGGAATTCGACGCTCATCTTTTGTTATATGCACACACACACAACGGCGCCGGCGGTGTTTTGGATAACTCGACCTTGGGATATAAGGTCTGAATGAGGATTTTCTTTTTTTTTTTCTTCTTTTTTTTTTCCTTTTCACTTTCTTGAATGACGACGGGAGCATCTTGTAGCCCTAAAGAAGGCTTTGCGATCAAGGGGCGAGGAGAATGGATCACGACTCGACACATTTAGACGGGCGCTAGAATGAGCGAGCATGATAATATGATGTTGACGATGGATGCCTTGACGATTGCTTTAAAAGGATCATGCCACTTTCTCACGATTTCTGCCAAGATGTGCTACTATATGCCACAAGGCGTCTCTTGTGACTACTATTGCCACATGCCAAGAGAGCTTAATTACCGAGCTTGGTGTTGAATGAATGCGCAAGCTGAGGGATGGTATGATCTCTTCGATTATCCAGAGAGCTATTTTTGAACAGTCTCTGCCTACTTCCCTTGGTATCATTCTCCAGGTTTGCTTCCCATCGTGGTGGTATCTTGTCGCCGACGCAGGCTGGTCAAGACAAGGGGGCGTATCCACGGATTGGAGGCCTAGCTACTTACTTCAGTTGGGCAATTGTGCGGGTGTAGAGGAATTCCCCTTGGCCTTGGTTTGCTCGTGCTTTACAGAAGTCATCTTATCTTGTGAGTGGAGGGAAGATGGGGTGGTTAGGATGTGAGTATCTAGCCAAGCTGGGATCACCTTAGATAGTCACAATGGATGCCTTGCCCAACATATATCTCCGCACGATAGCATGAACAGTTCAAGATAAACAACATGGCAACCAGATTCACATAATATGCCGACTTGATATGTTTATTACCTACGGCAACTAAGGGATCTCCATCGACTCATCTTCATGTCCTCGGCCGAGTTATGTCCACAGCTCCCCCCTTCACCCTAGAGCCGCCCATGTTCCCTTTTTGTCCATCGCTCAGCTGCCGCAACTTTTCTCTACAGACCCCATTTTGCTCATGACTTCGTCATCTATGCCAAATAAAGACAATCATACTGGCATGCTAACCAAGGCTTACCCAAATGTATGTGTGCTTGCTCGCTCGCTCGCGTGTAACAACATGGTGAAAACCAGACCGTGCCAAACTTTTCAACCAACTCTCAACTTCACTTGCGTCGGAAGATGCCCCAGATATCACTCAGGATTCCGAACCACCCCTTGACCTTCTCGGCTGCGTTGAGCAGCAGCACAAAGCGCTTGACAAAGGCGTCGGCGTTGGAATAGTCCTCAGCGTAGCACTCCCACACAGCCCTCCCTTTGCCGTCACCCTCAACCTCTCCAACAACCATGAGTTCGTCCTCATCCTCGACAACCTTGACGTCGACAGTACGGAGCTTGGGCCCGACGCAGAGGGCCCGGCCCTTGACGGCTTCGTCAGAGACGAGCCGGGTAGCAGCGTCGATGACATCCTCAATCTCTGCACCGCCGGCGTGCCCGAGAGGAACATGGCCTCAACCTCAGGCTTGAGCATGTTGGACTTGGAGGTGTAGTAGGGGGCGATCATGTTGACGCGGATGCCTTGTCGCCAGGAAGTAGCACGAAGGGTGCGGAATAGGCCGAGGATCGCATGCTTGCTCATGGTGTAGTAGCACTGGCCCGGGAAGGGGCACAAAGAGGCAAGAGAGCCGATGAGGAGGAGGCAGCGATCACGGCCTTCGGACAACTCGTTCTTGGGAAGCCAGTAGAAGGCGAGATGAGTGGTGTAGGTGGCACCCACAATATTGACATCAAAGGTAGCCATGTTGGGCTTGGGGATCCGACCATCCTTAAGGATCGGAGCCTCAAACTTCATCGAGTGGCCGGGGAGGATGATGCCGGCGTTGGGGACGACGATGTCGATGCCACCATGGGGGCTTACACGGACGGCCGTCTCAAAGAGGCTGACCTGAGACTCCCAGTCGGTGACATCGCAGTGCTGAAAGGCAAAGGTCGAGTCGGGGTACGAGGCCCTCATAGCGGCGACGAGGTCCTCACCGGCGGCATCAGCGACATCACCAATGACGATGTGGGCGCCGTGCGAGGCCCATTTACGGACCATGTGAGCCCCGAAGCCATTGGCGCCGCCAGTGATGAGGATGGTCTTGCCCTTGAGAGTGGCCGGGTCATAGGGCTTGCTCACGTCGATGGGCGGCGACTGACGGATGAGGGCGGTGATGTCTCTGTCTTCGGTAGTCATTTTGACGATCGAGTTGGTTGTTGACTAGTCTGAGTTGCTGTTGACTGAATCTCTTGACTGAATCAAGTGCCGTGTCTTGGAGGTTATCAATCTGCAGACCGATAGGTGTGAAACAAACGCCTTGCTTGCTTGCTGGCTGCCAACTAACTCAACGTGTCAGTTGTCAATGCCAAAGCCGTTTCACCAAAAATCCTCCTCTCCCTTCTCTTCCCATGGAAATCCACTTGTGGAGTCTCCTCAGCTGGCCTCTCTAGGTAAGGTAGGGTCCAGCCAGCCAGGTCCAATGCATCTAGGCCATGTCTGGTCTCTCTTACCTGGTCTACTTAGGTAGTCGTCGTAATTAGTGACCCGATAAATTAACTTGAGCGGGTCGCATCTGCTGGTTGAGCTCGTGTTTCTTTCGTATCCACTCTCTGGGCTGAGAGCGAGCGAGTGAGCGAGAGAGAGGGGGGCGCTTTGACGATCAAGTTGAGTTAATCGAGTTGAGTGCCGAGAAGAGCCAAGATGCGGATGCGGATGCGGATGCGGATGCGGATGCAGATGCAGATGGATGATGGAGGTTGAAAAGTCCAGGTTTCTTGTTTGCGCGTAAAAATATTTTTGTGGCGAGCCTGATTATGCACGCCTGCATGCGACTTGCTTGTCCTCCGACTGTTTGTTGACAGTGAATCATTGTCGGTTCCTTAATGATCTCATCTCATCTCAACTGATCAGATCAGATCTGAATAGATCTGTGTCATTCATTCCTTGCAATCAGTGACAACTTCAACTCCACCAAGTTGAAGCCACAACCACAACCACAACCACAACACAAACTCACCATATCATGGATCTCACTCGAGACTAGCTAGGGTTATGCCACTTGGCCCCAAATCACCAAACCTTCTTTTCATACATCTCTCCTCAACTCAATTTCATAAAAAACCCCATCCAGGGTCCGTCTATCTCACCATCATGGACATAACTGGTTAGCCTCCAAAGATGACCAAGAGGTCACAATAGCACCTAAACAGTAGGTAAGCTTCACTCTATGGCACACAATGCGCAACTTGCTGACAACTGCTATCGGCTTCCTTAGCCCTGAAATTCAGTCGTGTAGTCGCGTCGCTTGACTCTGAGCTCTCCATGTCTAGTGTGTCGATACAATGGTGGACTTCCACTCTCGGTGTCCACGGTTCCTCGACATGGCTTGACCATGTATCCGTGCTGCCGACTGAGATCCAGTCCATGTGACCATTGGTTGACGCAAGTGAGCTATCGCAACAACCATGCCAGACGGCATCGGGTGCAGCTAGGATCCTAGGCGAGATGCATCGCGCCTAGCCGAGCCTTTATGCCGTGTCGTGTCGTGTCGTGTCGTGTCAGCAAAGCAGCCTCGGTCAGGCGACCGGCGATCTTGCACAATGCACTTTGAGATAACTGCAGTGATCCAGACTCAACATCTCGGCCGGGCGAAGGAGATCTTCGTCGATATGCCCGGATATGGATGACACGCTCCAGAGGGTGTCGCTGTCAGCACGTAACTTAGCTCAGGGACCTACGTCCCCGCCGTCTTGAATCCATCATGCAGATAGCCAAAGTCAATGGCTCTCAACAACCCTTGCTTGGCTTGCCAAAGAAATCCCCTACGTGGTCGGCTGATTTGGTGGCTGTTAGCAAAAAGAAATCTGTCCTCATGTGAGCAACAAGAAGTCTTTCTTCGACGCCGGGAACGGCCCGATCACGACGCAACCCTCGACGGTCCGGGACCGAAGACTGTCCCCTCGCTCACCTCGAGACCTCTTTTGCACCGCCCAGAGCCACCGACTTGATGGCATGTGGGGAATCTCGCTGTAAACAGAGCCATCGCAGGTCATTGTTTACAAGCCCTGTCCTGGCCCCCATGTCATGGGTCGCCTTGTCGGGTAATGGGCATTTGAACAATCCGATGCTAGCGCAACCCTTCTTGTCAATGCCCTTCCATCGCCCTTACGCCCAAGTGCCGCTGCCCAACACTCAAAGCCGACTGTATGTCCAAGCCAAGGTGAACCAACTTGAGAATCTCGATCTGATGCAGCTCGGGGCGGAAACAACGTGGTTTCCTTGCACAGCAATGTCGTCTGTGGCGATTCGGCCATAGGTACGGAGATCTTGTGTGCA
Organism: Fusarium ambrosium; assembly: GCA_003947045.1. Taxonomy (NCBI): domain Eukaryota; kingdom Fungi; phylum Ascomycota; class Sordariomycetes; order Hypocreales; family Nectriaceae; genus Fusarium; species Fusarium ambrosium. Next base: position 7,689 of record NIZV01000414.1, read on the forward strand.
CATAGCAGAGGGTGCCGTGCGTGCGCCAAATCTTCCGAGACAACTGGAGTAGGGTCCGTCCCCGCGTATGGTACAGTGCGGCAGAGGAAAGGGACAGTATTGTCTCAGCCCTCAGAGGCCGTCTCAGCCTTCAAGGGCCAGGCGGGCGTTGCTAGTTCATCCCCTCAACGGCCGGCAGACGGCGTTGAGTTGAGTCGAAAACGGATGAGGGATGGGGGACGGGGAACGGGGCATGGCAACGAGATTAGATACGTCACATGAGGGCAAGAGAATGGGGGAAAGCGCTGATCACTTTGTCTAGAATCGCCATCAAAGTCCCAGTCGTCCCAGTCCCAGTCCCAGGGAGCGAGCGTGGCTGATGTGGCCAAGGTGTAGGATTCCAGCACGCCTTTTTCATGCTGCCACATCCAATCCCGGTAGGTTCGGAATTCGGGCTTGAGGCTGGCATCGGTTGAAGAAGAACGGTCAAGCCAAACAAGGGGAAAAAAGAACAAGCTTGGAGGGGGAGGCTCTGATCTGATGTGATGGCTCCACGAGGAGGTGCGCAGACGCTGGCCTGGCATTGGGCCATCTTGATCTGCCCAGCACCAGTGCTTACTCCCCGACACTGAAGCTTTGGCCATGTCCCCCGGAAGCCTCCAACTTTAGCTTGGCTGCTTGGGAAGGGAAAACAAGACGGCACCAGCGATGCCGGGGAAGTAACGGGGCCCTCGAGGCACAGCTTCCGGCGGCCAACAGGCTGGGTTACCGGGGCCCGTTTTCACGGACGGTGGGCCATATCCCCTGAAGCTCGTGCGTGCACTCATGTCTCTGTGACCTCACTCGTGGGCCGCGGCGCCGGGCCCACCGCGTTGGCGTCAAGTGCCACGCCAGGGGATCCTTGAAGGATTAAAGAGATGGGCAGGGGGACTCGACTCCCGAGGCTGAAGGGCCCTGAGGTCAGTGGTCAATCGTCCACCGTCAATGAGCCATGATAAGCCGCTTGGAACCAGTCGGGCCCGTGCAGTTGAGCTACTCACGCTGGGCTGAAGACCAAGAGCAAACTGACGGCCTCGCTCTACTGTCTTGGTGTTCCATCACCTTGGAGCTGGACCGACTAAGCTCGAGCTAGCCCTCTCCCAACGTCTTGGTGGCTGTGGAACCCGGCCTGGTCCCTAACTTAGTGAGAATCGCGCCTCCGGCCCCAATCCGCAATCTTGGATTCACGTGGTGCCGTTAGACCACATGCTGCCACATGTTGTGCTTTGCATCCCGCAATCATGGAGGGGAGGGCAGCAATCAACAAATCCCTCCCAAACCGATCCCACGTCCACCGCCGATGGTGCCTAGCTGAGATATGACCAAGCCTCGACTCGACAATGGAGCGACCACATCGACAAGCGCAGTTGGGGCTGCTTGTGGAGAGATCGGCAGAGGCCAAGAGACCGTTGGCGTTGCTGATCTGTGCTTAGTGACGTTAACCGGCTGCTTCGTTAGTTGTTGTTGCGCCCTCCATCCCCTCAGCCTTGGTGAGAAACCATGGATCGCAACTCCTTCTTACAAAGCAATTCCAATCAGCCGAACAACACGTCTCATGGTGGACAATACCACCACCAGATTCGCAAGCTCACAAGGGCTCGTCACACACGTCCCTTCGCGAGCCAATCAGAAGGCTGCCGCAGGGAAGCGGAACATTCTGCCGGCCAAACCTTTTCAAAGTGTTTGGGTTCTCGCGAGTCCAATCGGGATCAAGCATTGACGACCCAAACGGGGTTTGGAGGACGAGACGAGCAGGGTAGTAGTCCGGCAGCACGGAACGCCAAACTCCAAAACTCAGGGTCTGTTTGCTGAACCCACGACAGATTGGCGGCGAACAAGCACATCCATCCCTCTCCCAAGGCGAACCTAGCACACAGCTGGTTCTGTGTAGTATGCAAACATGCCTACTCGGCTGTGTCGGAGGGTCTCATCCATCTCCCCAAGCTGGCTTGAAGTATTGGAGGGTGAAGCGAGAGAGATGCGAGATGATACTGCTCTTTCATCAATGTCCAACGTTTTTCGTGAACATGGATGAGAGACCCCTGCATCTCGACTCTAATAGCAAAGCAAACAAGTCGCTTTCGGTTCCTTCTGACATGCCCTGTTGGATACAAGCGAGGCTGTTTCAACTTCAGTCCTGGCCAAGTGGCTCCGTTTTTAGAAAAGTCAGTATCCTGGCAGGGCTGAGGTGTCAATGTCCCTGAGCCACCACCGTTAGCAATCGAAACTCTACCGAGGCGTGCGTGTGCCGACATATCCTATCGAGTTGGGTTGGCTTCCGGTCCTGCTGACTAGACTATCGAGAGAGATGGAAAGGATGACGATGAGTTGACGGGACCTCGCGTCTCTCCAGCCCCGCTATGTGGCACGCCCCACAATGGACGAGACCTCCAATCCAGCTGCAGATTGCAATCCCAGTGAGATCGAAGTAGGGGAGGATGGTGAGACGAAAATGACAACCATCAGGTATGCCAATGGGGAAGAGTGAAGGGAGGGAGGAACAAGAACAAGAGGGCACACATGGCTGTCACGTGCGAAATCCAACGCTGAGTTGTACCCAAAGTCCTTGTTTGACGACCAGATGAACCTGGTATGGTTTGAGTTCGTTGCCCAGTGTCTGAGTTGGCTGAACGTGTGCAAGTCTTCGTTTGACGAGGGCTTGCAGACCAGATATAGTTTTGTGACCCCTCGTCGCTGTGCTCGCAATCCGTAACACCTGTGCGACTTGTATAGGGATGAGACAGGCCTAGGACAAGGCACGCATCGGGAGACTGAGGCCGAACAGGACCCCTCAAGGATGAAGAATGTAGTAGGGCAGTTGTTCAAGCCATGGCCCGCAGGTTACCTGACCCATCTCCAAACCACTTCACCCGTTGGTGCACCATCCCGTGACGCTGGCTTCGAAAGTTGATCACCGGCACTGCAGTTCTCGGATATGCAGAGTTGCTGGTGTTCGGTTTCATGTCGTCTTTGGCGGGTGCCCTCACTAGCGCGCACCAGGGTCCCATCTCCCCCAAATGTCCGTCGGCGGCAGTGGGCCAGCTTTTGGGCCTGTGGATGCAGGCGGCCCGTTCGATCGATCCGAAGTCCAGTGATCTGGAAAGTGCTTCTGCCCACATGCGAGCGAGGGGGTGGGCAGCGTGTCTCGCTTGAGTCTCATTTCGTCACCTTGTCCTCTCCTGTTGACGGTGGATGGATTGCGAGACATGCTCGTTCATATCAGAAGCAAATATGGCCAGCATCTTGGGTCCAATAGGATGGAACAGCCGAGAAACGGAGCCACTCCCGCCAAGTGCACTCGCTTCACACAACCTTCGTCCGCGGCGCCCGAGGGTTGATGTTGCTTTGTCGTCGAAGTCTAGCTTGCTTTGTTTTTCGGAGACTGGGCGGTAGCAGCTCTCAACGACACCATCATGACGGTCAGGTTGGCGTGAATACTACCCTTCCACCTATGTGGGAGCTCACTTGCCTAACAGAGACGCACCAGTTCGGAGCACCAAGGAAAAAAGGTGCAATGAGGCTGTCTGTTGGTTTGATTGACAGGGCCAGGGGAAAGCAGGGAGGGAGTTCTGATACCCCTGCCGCCAAACACTGCATGGTTGTTCACCGGTTGCCCACACCCCTCCTCTTACGTGCTGCCCACTTGCCCATGGCCACAGCCCTGGGAGGTCTAGCCTGCCTGACAGGACACCTTGGAGAATCTTGTGCATTTCGCGACGACATGAAGGCGGGCACCTGGAACATGGGGGGTAGACGTGGCTCCTGTCGGAGACAACACGCCCCGACCGAGGACGAGCGTGTCGTTGTCATGTCAAGAGCAAGTGATTGTTGCTGAACGGGCCGACGACATGTTTCTGGGGGTTGTCGGGACCGTGGTTCCAAGGTTTCGCATCAGGTGTAATAAAGTCTGTGTCTGGAGGAAGAAATCCCTGTCCATATTCGACGTTCACGGGCGCCGATGTCGCGTTACAGCTCAACGGGTTACCATGAAACTATCCTCATGAAGTCAGTGGGGAGGTCGATGCTTGATCAAGCTCTACACTGCACGCACCTTGCAGCGGATCCATTCTGAAGCTGGTCAACTCGCAGGTGATGTTGTGGCTGCTGCACGGGAAAGGACCCGGACGGCATGATTCAGCATGCAAAGCCACAGACGGGTTGACGATGATGATGACGACGGTGAAGACTTTTTTGTCCGTTGTGGCCTGCGGCAACGCAAAGTAAGGCAAGGCAAGGCCAGGTTGCTTGAAAGGTTGAATTAAAGTCTGCGCCTGGACCCCTTGGGTTTCAGTCTGAGGCGAAGGCGCAGTGCGGCGCAGCGCAGCGCAGCGCAGTTGGAGATGGATGGCGATACGGATGGATGGACAGCGGGCTGCAGTGTGCAGCACGGCAATTAATTTTGTAGAGGGGCCGCTGATCAAGCAACAGCCCCGCCACGAGCGAGCTACAGTGCAGGACAGGACTCCGTACCTACCTACCTACCTACCTACCTTATCCCTACCCCTCCCTCCTTCCTCATCAATTCTACGGAGTGAGACATACACCAATTAGAACCAAGGATCGCTCCAACATCACGTCTGGCTTGTCATGGAAGAGAAGGAAGGAAGGAATAGATCACTAGTGTCAAAATCGTGATTCTACGTTGAACACCCTGCTTAGTTAGAAAACTGACTAGTAGAGATTTCCATTGCTGATCTCCAGTAACGTTTTTCCCTTGAAGAAATGGTGCAACATCGAAAGCAGTCCGGTCGCTGTTGATAGCGAGCACTATCTCTCTGCTCGGATTGTTTTCTGTCCACCATGGCCAGATTCAGGGACGGAAGGAAGGTACGGCAGATGCTCTGAAAACCCGGGCCCAGCCCCAACAACAACTAACAGTCATTGATCGATCTTACATTGACTTATGTGACGCTTCTCTCATCAGTCGTCGGCTCATGAGACCTATTCCGACCCATTTTCACGGCAGTATCGCAGACGGTCAGCTGTTCGATCGAGTCATCAAGGAGCCCCTCGATTAAGCCGACGTTGGATGTTGGCTTTGGTTGGGGCATGCCATCCATCACAGATTGCATCAGTGTGCTGTGCTGGACTGGACGCTTCCCCTCCCCCATACTATACTTGGTCTGCAATTTGCTTCTTTGATGCCTGTTAGCGTTGACCTCCCTGTTTAGTGCCCAGTCTACCGTTTCCCCCCTTGGACAAATCATGAGCCTTCCCAGGCAAGCCAAGGGCCATCAAACGCCAGCCAGCCGGCTCTCTCATTTTTGACTTTCCACTATTCGAGATGCGATGGCGTCCGATTGGCACGATAGCGCTGGGGACTGAACAAACGACCTCGACACCAAATTTGCGCCCACGCCCCATTCGAGGGTTTCCACACCACCTTTCCCCTGCCCTGCCCTGCCCTGCCCGCCGAGTCTGAGCTGCCCCTCGTCTCTTCTCTTTTTGTCCGAGGTCATTCGAAAGGAAATATTTCCTTGACGGAGAGAGAACCTCCAAGCACAAGCCACACTCATATGAGGTGACGATGGCGGGGAAATCGATGAGTAACTTATGTCCCTGACGAGATGCTGCACCTTGAGCCGTATCATACCGTACCAGTGCAGCACGCATCCCAGCCTCATCTGCATCGCATCTCCTCTCTGGAGCTTGTTTCCTTTTTGACAGCATCACCTATTCCTTCATGGGACTCATCTCTTGATTTGAGTTTCGGAGAGCTCTATTTAAGGGCCAGCGCGGTCCAGGATTTTCCTTCTCCGCAACCAAGGTCCTTGAACGCTTGGGTTGGGAGCTCTGAGAGCACCAAGCACAACCTAGGGGAAAGTACTGTCATCCTTCCCTACTCACACACCTGAACCATTTCAGAAACCACTCGAGGGGAAGGGAACACAAGCAAACCCTTCCTCTACCCAGCATCATCAGCATCCTGAGCATCACCAGCAACACTGCGGAGTACACTACGACGTAGCACTTCATCTAACAATAGCATCCGGCCTTGGGCTAGAGAGCCCACCATCATCCCAGCGCGCACTTTAACGCTACCCTTTTCAGTCCAAGCTCCCTGGTCCCCCCCTTCATCCCCGGTCGCCGCGTTCACTAGCATCAGTGTGTACAGTCAATGCCTTGCCCATGTGGCCGCGCTGACCGAGCACAGAGCAGATCCAAGCATCGATCCAGGTCCGGTAGCCCAGGGACATCCGGGACGTAGGTACCCAATTAACCACGAGGTCGTCCCAGCGATCCAAGGACCTGGCGGAGGCCCAAGATACGAAGTCGATCCGCGACGGACCGCCCCCAGACCCAGGGCAGACGGAACTCATCAGCAGCTTGACTGAGTACCTGATCATACCCATCCACGCCGTTGCACGCACTGGCGATTGTCGCGGCCGCTGTCCCCCCCGCTGTCACCCTCTCTTACGCAGTAAGTTCTCACACATCCATAAGCTATCACACACCTCACTCACTCCCCGAGCTACCCTCCCACACCACCCATCTTCATTCTCCATTCCCATCCCCATTGCCCATTCATTCCCCTTCTCCTCCCTCCCTTTCTTCCTCCCTCCCTCCATCCATATCCATCTGCATCTCGCAAGAGGAGCCTGGCATCCACACACGCGCGCAAGCTCAAACTTGGAGACGCTCACACAGGCGCAATCTTGCCTTGCCAGATTAATTATCTGCCCGCCCAGTTACGGCGCTGTACCTACTGTACCTGGCTGGCAATCTTGCTGTCCATCCCATCCCGTCCCTCTGACACACCGGCCACCAACTCACTCTTCTTCATCTGCTCTCCCTCCCACACGAGCCGTTGACTCCCTCGCTTCATCCGGGCACTAAGGTAGAACCCCCGTGTTACCCTCCGGCGCATCTCCGTCACATACCAGCCATCCTGGCTTTCGGAACAGCCATACCTTCTCCCACACAGCCCTGAATCTCTCGAGCCCTTCTTCCTCCATCCGCTATAGACACACTACGGAGCACACTGCCGCTACCGTTGCTTTCACTTCCCCTGCTGGAGTTGGCTCTGGCGCGCCCCTACATTAACTACAACGGCCCCCCCTCCCCCCCCATTTCCTGCATCGTTCATCATCTCCATCAACGCAACGCAACGCAACGCAACGCAACGGGACATTCATTTCACCTTGCACCACACCCGCCCGCTGCGACAAGCTGTCGCACTCCTCACGACGCCATTTTCATTGCGCATTCTGGCTGTCGTCTTGCTAATTCCGCATTGCTTTGTGGCATCTTACTTATTCTTCTCTTGCAGCCATACTTGACAATTTTCAACAACTTGATTCTCATCATCTACACTCCTGACTCAACCCGACGCGCGCGACTTCATCCAGACACTTTCTCGCCCCTTGCTTGTCACCTCAATCCAGATTTGCGCCAAATCACAACCGCGTCTCAGTACTGGCATCTGTACTAGCACTTGATCGCCATTTGTATCTCGCTAATGTCGAGGTTAACTCGTCTCGAAGCTTGCGATCCGTCTTGCGACAACAAAAGCGACAGCGACTACGACCGCGATCGCGACCAATCCCCGTCTAATATATCTCCACGATCGTCGCATCCGCTTGACCCCAGATCCTCCACCTCCAGCGAATTAGAGTCTGTTCCAGCGCATGCAACCGGATATTGGGCAATGACAGAATCATCCGGCGCGCCGAAAGCTGCTACGTCCCCAACGACGAGCCAACCCAGTCGCGCGAGTCCCTTCTCACCAGCCTACCCATCTGCGAACACACCCGCCGATTCTGCCGTGACGATGTCCTCGTCATTTGGCCTGTCCAGCGTTGCTGGACAGTCGGCAACCATGACCTACTTCCAGTCTGTGGCACCGTCGTCATTCTATGCATCTAGTATGCGCGACGCGCCGAGATCTGGGAGCGCCCACTTCCCTCGCCCGACTTCGCCTTTGTACCCCGTCTTGATCCGCCGCTTGCCCCCGAACACCTCGAAGGAGTCGGTGCGGCTCATGGCTGTCTTCTCCCAACAACTAGTAGATATCGAGCTACTTCCCCATGACCAATCCAAGGATCCCGGCTTTATCTCAGCAGTTTTGCAATTCCGATCCCAGGCAGGCGCCGTCGAAGCGCAGAAGATGCTGCATGGTCGCACACTCGCCAAAGATTCCGAGCTGATTGTTGAGGTCCTGCCCTCTAATAGCACAGGGTCTGCGCGGCAATATACAACTGAGTTGGCCTCGAATGCCTCGAACTTGGCCCCATCCACCACCCCGGCCTCTTCAACGACTGGGCCTAGGCAAATGTCGCGCATCAACGGTGTCTTTTCCCCAGTCGAGACCCTCCCACCTCCCCCGAATGGCATATATACCGGGCACGAACTACCGAACCCAGACACGAGCCTCGTTTACCAGAATCTCTTCTCTCCTCAGTCGCCAATCGGCAATCACGTTACGGAGCGTGGCCGGATATCAGGAAAGACGCTGATCGCGAACGATTCAGGTGATGACGAGGATACGAATGTCATCTTGAAGGATCCTATTGCTTACGCCGAGTACACTGATGGGCCAAGGAGAAAAACAGACCCAGCTATTCCTGTCCAAGCTATGAATGCACTTTCAATCAACACCAAGAGCACAACACCATCGGGACCATCGTCTCTGCCTCCGCATATGGGTGTCATGTCACCGCAGTCGTTCCAAACTATGAGTCCGCAACAGCATAGGCCACATTTCCCACCAGTCAATCCCGCCGATCAGAACCCCCCCTGCAATACTCTTTACGTTGGCAACCTCCCTATCGACACCTCTGAAGAAGAGCTTAAGGCCCTTTTCATCAAGCAGCGTGGATACAAGCGTCTCTGTTTCCGTACCAAGGCAAACGGACCAATGTGTTTTGTTGAGTTTGAAGAGGTATCGTTTGCGACCAAAGCGCTACACGATCTGTATGGGCACCCTCTCCACAACAGCGTCAAGGGTGGAATTCGATTGAGCTTTTCCAAAAACCCCCTCGGTGTACGGTCAAACCCGAATCCTAATCACACAAACGGTGGCGGGCCAGGCGGAATGAACGCAGTCATGTCTGCTTCAGTCAACGGCTTCGCAGCAGCCCACAGGCCACCCCCGGGACTGGCTGCTCCCCCCCGGCCTAGGGGGTGGCCGTCAACAGCATTATGGGCCAGGGGCTTCACAAGGGGGCCCCCAAGGCGCAGGATATCCGAACTCGGGCAATTTCAACCGGAACACGCCGATGTATGCTTACAATAGCCATGTTGGCACGCAGCGCAACGGGCTCAATGGAGCTAACCTGATGTATTCGTATAATGGTCATGTTGGTATCGAGTCTGGTGGCATGAACCATGTCAACGGGGTCAACTCGATGTATGGGTATAACGGCTATGAGCCTAGAGCCGTGAATGGAGGTAGCTCGATGTATCCGTACAACGCCCACGCCAGCCCCCCAGACCTCAGCAACCTCAACGCCATCAACGGAACCAACTCTATATATGGGTTCAGCAACGGTCAAACTGGCGCCGAGTCCAGCGATGTCAGCCTAATCAATGGTGGCAGCCCCATTAACGGCGTCAATCTCATCAACGGCTCAAAGCCCGCCATGCTGGCCAAACTCTCGCATCCATTCAACCTGAGATAACTTGTCTCAGGTTCTTTGATGTGTAATGAAGGATGTTATGCTTGTTTTCTTTTCGACATTCACGATTCACCATGGTACGGAGTATTATGTGTAGTCTTTACCTGTTTTTTGTTTTGCATTGTTTGTCTGTCTTGTTTTTACATTTGAATGATTCCCCTTCAGCGTTAGTTTTGGGTTTGGTTTGGTTTGGTTTGGCCAAGAACAAGCCGGACTGCTCTCAGTCTCTCTGCATCGTTCATAAATGGCGTTTTCTATTGTTTTATCATGGATACAACGGATTTCAAGCTTCTTGGCGTTTTCTGTCACTATCGAGCAAGGCGTACTGGACTGGCAGTTGGGCGTCTAATTCTGGCGCCATCGGTCCCGCCTACAGCAGAAGTACGACTCATTCCGTTATTGCGAGAGACTGGATGCTCGACTTCGGGATTCGCCATATTCGGGGAAGGCCGGCGTCTACACATATTCATTTAGTTGGGCTCGGTGCTTGCGGCAGGCGAAAGAATTGCATAGAGGCCTGAGCTCGCCAGCTGCTAGAGTTACGCATCTGGTTCTATTCATTGGAGTACTTTCGAATTGCATTTGTCTCTGACATGGACATGGACATGGGCATGGGGGGGAAGATCCAAAAACAAAAACCGACGGGAGAAAAGCGTACTCGTCTCACTTCACAGCATAGCACAGCAAACTGCGGCGTGGAAGATACCTAGGTATGAGGAGGGGGTGGGCTGGATTGCCCGAATTCCTCTCACTTGGTCAAAGATCGGAGTTTTCTGGTATGATATGGAAATGGTGGAATTGACGGAGCATGGGAAGAAATAGGAGCGGCCGTCCCGCGTCACATTGCATTCAAGGGAGGGAACGGTCATGGAATGGGAACGAACGAGTACACGAGAACATGGATTCAACACACAGGCCCTAAACAATCATCATGTTGGACCCAAGCAGGTCGCATCTATACGGAGCAGGCTTTCCTTTCATTCCTGGGCAACCAGCACCGAATGGCGTTGGATCATTCTCTGAGAGATGTTGCAGACATGGCTTGTGCATGCATTTATGGGGCAATGAAAGGTAAAGGTTGGGTGCTCTGGGGTTCATGATATCTCTGGAAGAAACAAGACGGGATGGGATAGGATGGGATTGGATTGGACTCGGGTTGAATGATATGGGTGTTTGGCAGCGCAAAGAAGGTTATGCAGATTATGGCGTTTCTCCTTCTTTATCTGTCTTGTATTGCATTGCTGCGGCGGATTGCTTTGGTTCTGTTCATGTCGTCTTTGAGGGGGTTTCCATTCGACTTTGACGATATTCTTGAAGCGTTGAAAGCTTCTATTTCTACCGCGGATGGGTTGGATCCTCCCTCCAAGTCTTTTTTTTTTTTTTTTCCTCACATCGGTTACGGCTTTGGTTTGAATTATATAGAACTATTACATTGGTAGGGAGACGTGGCTACTTGGTCTCTATTACCTGCCTGAGTAGCAGACATCAACAAAGGAAGCACGGTTATCGGTATAAAGCAAATGTCCCCCCTGTCAGTGAAATGCTATTCGCATGTGTATTATGTCCTATAAGCTGCCCCTTCCGAGGTTGAATAGATCTAATTGTCCTGACTTGTTGAGCAGTCTTATCTTTAACACGGGTAAATTAACCAGTCCCTCTGCGATTCCCCTGACGTGGCAAAGGGAGGAGTGCAGCTTGGTCTTTTGAACCTCAGGCTATCAAACCAGCTCTAAGTGGCAGGGCGGCAAGCACGGCTCTGGCAATTATCGAGGACTTGGGAGTCGGGTGCCAGCGATATCTGATGTGCCGGGCAAGGTGATCAGGTGCATGTTTATGCACCCATACCTAGATACTTGGAGATGCGGGCAGTTCCTTTTGTAGCAAGAGGTTGCAGCGTATTTTAGATATCAGCGATTGGTCTAGGGCTCCTTTGCAAGGATGAAAGTAATTCCCAATATCGCGTTCTGCAGCCGATGATATCCTCGGAGGAATATGCAAGTGGTGAATGCATGAAGTCATGTCGGCGACATCATGTGCATGTCTGTCAGCATAACCGGTGAGCCTCTTGATGGCGAATTACAGCAAAAAGAACGGGAAAAAAATATAAAAAAAAAAAGTTGGCAGGGTAGCATTGCGTGGCTTGACAACCTCGCCCATCTCATCTGGTGCCTCGGGTCGTAGCACACACGGAATGCATCGCATCGGGGGCGCGTCGAGCCGAAGCGCGCACCTTGTGCCACGCACCGTTTCCCCCCCTTCACATTCCGGAAACCGGTGACGGGGAGGAGGTGGTTACACGGGGGCTCAGAGAAGCAAGCTACTATACCCAGGTTCGCGGGCCGAGCCTGGGGTGGGCGTTGAGGGTGGGATGGATGGACAGGGGAGGGAAGGGGGGCAACTTTGATGATGCCAGTCATGGTGTTGTGCGACGAGGGGCAATTGAGGCAGGCATGTCATGTGGGATGCCGTCAAGGGGGGGGGGCACCACCCTTCAGGGGAGGAGGGTGTGTTGCGAGGGCTTCACAGGGGGTTGTAATTGTAATGCAGGGGTGGTGATTTCTAGGTTGAGAGAGATGCATCGGAGGAGTGGCTGTTGGAGGTTTGGTCTCGTTGTGATGAAGGAGGCTCGGTGTACTCTGTGATTCGACTTGTCTGTATTTTGTTGAACCAGGTGGCATCATACGATGGGTTTTGAAAAGGTAAATCTGATGGTAGGTTATCGTGGGGGAAATCTCATGCACCTGGGTATCACATATGATGGTGTTGTTGGCCCGTAGTATCCAGTACCGGAACGAACGATGCGTCTACGACGGTAGCAGCAGCAGGCGTAGGTAGACACATGGGGTACCCAAGGGACTGGGTTTTGATTATCCGATAGACTCATTTACGGGATGGGGGGGGGGACAACTGGCTAGATATCCTGGTCGTCCATCAGACCGTCATTCGCCCAGCCCATGGTCATGGTCGCCCACAAGTCATGGAACACAGGCTGCTGCTGTTCATCCTGCTGTCCCTGCTGCTGGTGCTGCGGCAGTGGTGGTGGCATCACCGAGTTCATGTCGAACCCCGTATCCCACGCTGAAATATACGGCTCCATGCTGCGGTCAAACATTGGACACCCCTGCGGGATGGGTCCCTTCCCGTGCGAGGCCGTCATGTTGAGCATGGCGACCCGGCGGTCATACTTTTCCTTGATGACGCGCAAGACGACGCGTCCCGCCGAGAGGACATCTACCCTTGTGCTCACGGGCGTAAGATCTGTGCCGTCGCACATGGTTTCGAGGAAGGCCTCGAAGCGCAACTCTTCGCGCGCCCAGGCGTGATCCCAGTCTTTGACCTCGGACATGGGAAACGAGAGACGGACTGCGAGGATGACGACGAGGACGAATTTGGTCCAGTCCACGCTCGTGAAGGACATGAAAGCTGGCTGTCCTAGGTCGGTGAGGTAGTCGAACAAGACACGTAGGTTGGTGACGCAGCTGCGGAGGCGGGATGCAGGAGGGTGGACGAGACCCGGGGGAGCGATCTTGCGGGTTAAATAGAATACGGCGCCACCTTGGAGAAAGACGTTGAAGAATAGATCCGCCAGTCTTACAGGTGCTGAAACATATAAGTTTGGGTTATATATAGGGGTAGGGATGCTTACCTGACCGGGCTATATGAGGCAACATGGCCTCCTTAAGTTCCCTATGCTGAGCCTCAAGTCCCAACAAAAGCAGCTGAACCTGCTGCGCCGATTGATCATTATTATCTCGGATCGACTTGTTGGCCGTGTTGGTCGAGCTAGCCAACCTAGTAAGATAACAAAGCGCAATATCCCCATCAGCCTCTGCGCACCGCTGCAGGATATCGCAGCAGGTAGCCGTCCAGGGAGTCCAGTGGCAAGCCAGCTGGTCCATCCTCTTCCACGCCGTCATGTAGCTGGGATTGTAAGCAACGGTGGTGTGCGGGTGGCCGAGGACGTACTTTGACACGGCGTAGTAGTAGGCCAGGTAGGCGCGCAGGCGGTCGAGCTGCGAGGGGGTCATGGAGCCGGGAGGCGTGGTGATTAGCTCGGGGGATTCTTCTTCTAGGTCGAGGTCGTGGATTAGGTCGCCGGCCATTCTGTAGTATTGGAAGGCTTGCTTGTTCTTGGGTCGGAGGTGGAAGGGGTACCTAGGATGTTGAGACTTGTATCACTGGCGTGTTGGAGAAGACTTACCAGGCGCAGTAGATAAGGATGCCTTGGAGAAGTTCCATACTTCTCTCTCCACCAGCGACAAACTTGAGACCTAGAACTTTTCGAAACTCTTCGTCATAAAGAGTATGTCCCTGTAATGTCCTAGATCCAGATGCCGCCGACAGGATGGCCAGTAGAACAAACGGCCGAGAAGCGGCGAGACTTGATACTGTCTCTTCAGGCTTAAGAGAAACGACGGGATAGTGCACCAACATGCCTCGGAATGAAGCTAGTAGCGATGCCGCCGAGTCGAGGTTGAACTGAGGTTTTGCGTGAAGAGACTGAATAGAGTGCGTGTTGTTAGACGAGCCTGGCGTCGGGAATCCTGTAAGCGGCGATTCCGGTGCGCTGAAAGCATCCGACTCTTGATCAGATGGAAACATGGAATCCATCATTTGAGAGTGTGAGTCGCGTAGGGCGTCAAAGTTCTCGTCCACTTCGGGCAGAGAGGGAACATCAAAGTCGATGGTAAAGGTCTTTGATGGAGCTGGTGGCGGTGGAGGTTGAGGATGAGATTGATGGCCATCGATAGCACTGACAATCGTAAATATGAATTTCCACGTCTTGGGAAGTGCCGGTGAGCCTACAATTTTGTTCTCCTCCTCCGTGTCCGGGGTCCAGTTCTTGATATACATTCCTTTTTGGACTCGAGACATCTGACATCCATCAATTGAAGTCCTTAACAAGTCAAGGCCGCTAAGGAGACCTACTTGCGACAGACTCCAGGTTGATCACTAGGCTGACACTTGATCTTTGTTACGCGACACGCCTCGCAAGCCGTAGATATCCTCTTGCGTACGGGGGCAGCACCGCCGGCGGTGGCAGGAGATTCACTCTCCATGACTGGAATGCACAACTGACTGCGTGATGATGTTGGTGGATGATTAGGTCTGGGTCGTGAGGGAGAAAGAATGGATGCGCGAAGAAGTTCTTCTTCTTGATGAATACGACAAGATGGGAAAAAGGTTCCGAGGTACTGATGACGGAGGTTTTGCGGGATAGCGGCCGGCGTAAAGAGGAGCCGAACGGGGTCTCAATCGCCGAAGACGATCGGATATAGAAGACCCCACAACCACAACCACAACCACATGCATTCCGGCATGACCCACCAGCCCCGTGAACATGGATATCTTCGATTTCACATGCCATATAAAAGCCATCAGAGTTGATATTCAGTATTTTACAAGTCCTGTATTCATGCCTATCTGAGCATTTATTCGCCCAATATTACTACAAACAAACAAGATTATTCGACCAGCGAAATCTTCAACCCCGGATTACTCTCCTTCAACTTCTTCTCCAATAGCTCCGACAGCGGCTCCCCCAGCTTCCTAACCTCATCCAAGTCCGCCTTCCCATGCTTATATTCCATGTGTCGGTGTAGGTTCATAGCGGCGCACCGCTCTGTGCAAAACACCGAAGCCTCCTTGTGTTCGACGCAGTCCTTGCAAACTACTGCCTGAGATTCCCCGTCTGACATCTCAGTATCCTCGTCGTAGTATTGAGTACATCTTTCTCCTGCCGAGCAGTCATGTTCTTTTTCAACATGTTCCTCCTGTTTTTGGTCAGTACCAGCCAAAAACATAGAGAGTTGACCACTTACGTGTCCCTTGTTAAAACACTCTTCCGAGCAATACACAGTCAACCTCTTCTGTCCACTCAAGTGCGTCACGGCTTGACACAGTGAACACGAGAGAACATTCTTAGGATCCGCCGCTCCACCACATACTGCACACGGCGGAAGATCGTAAAGCTCCTCGGCAACAACGGGGGTCTGGCTCGCCTGGGCCCTAGCCATGTCCTGCTTATGTTCAAAAGCCGTCTTGGCCCTTCGTAGCTCATCCAGCCGTCTCCTATGGCTATCCCGCTGAGGTTGCGAGCTGAGGCTCGCCTTGCGATCCTGCGAGATGCGGTCGATAACCTCCTCGATGGTCATAGACTCGCTAGACTGGTACGCGTCAAGGTACTTTTGCGCGTGCTCAAGCACCGCCCCGGTCAGATGGTCTTTGAAGAACCACGCGATGTACCGCTGTTTGAGATCTGCTCCGTAGTGCTTGTCCTCTTCGACCTTGCGCGTGATGGCGTCCACTTCAGAAGACCAGCCTGAAACCTTGCCAACGCCCTCCCAGATTCTCTCGATAAGCTCTTCGCGCGACCTGTCCGGGTCATCCAGCATGGCTCTCAACTCATCCTGGTCGGCACCACTGTCGGCAGCGGACAGAAACTGAGGATACATGCGGAGCACCCATCGATACCAGGCCTCCTTCTCCGCCTCAATTCTGTCCTCGATAGACCCGAGGTCAATCTTGTGGTCCTTGACGTCTGTGAACAGGGTGTCCAGCTCGTTAAGGAACGCCCTTCGCTGCGTGAACCACTCCCTGCCCTCAGCCTCGCAGTACCTCGCGCGCATGCGATCCAGAGTCTTTGGAAAGCATTTTTCACAATCCACCACGTGTCGCTGGCCGCACCCTATTAGGCATGCTTGCTTGATGGCGTCGACATCGTCAGCGCATCTCTTGCGCTGTATCCGGGCCGCACTGAGCTCGGTCCAGTGCTCAGGCAGGGCAATCTTGCCGGTTGCCACCATTTCGCTCGTGGGAGCAGTTGTCTTGAAGGATTCGGATAAGTGTGTCTCAAGTGTTTTGACGATGTGATAGGTTGGCTTGTGATGTTGAATTCGTGAAATGGGTGTGTTTTTTATTAGGTCGTCGAGTTGGTTTCATTTCCCCTGAGCCGTCGGCCACACGTTTATCCTTGTCATCCTTAGACCAGCAACAGGCAACAGCAGGCTACCTAGATGCCTACCTACTCAATTCGCAAGTTTTAAACCTTGAAATAGGATAAACTTATATATTCCATATTATTTATAACAAGAGTATATCATGATTATATTAAGATTATTAGCGTTGTTTTCCTAACTTCCAGTCAGAATTAAGTATTAGAGCTGTGCCGCCTTGTGAGAACGAAGTGCTGTTCGGCCTTTGGTTCCTGTCAACAACAGACTGCAGACTGTAGGCAGCAGTGAGCCATTTCGGCGAGCCTCGTTGACTCCATTTCTTGAGGGGACTTGAGTAGTCATCAGGCTCTACTTTAGTAAATCCATAGGCTTCTATCATCACCACCGTCAGTATCATCAGTATCACCAGCATCATCACCATGAGCTCAGTACAGTCACTCATCTTCCAACACCCTACCAACTCTGTAAACAATCTCGACATCACTTCATATACTAGCAAGACTTGGGCAAAGTCATATGTGCCCCTCCGGAGGTATCGGCTTCACACGACGATGGATATGGATAGCGGAGAGGTGACTCGAGTGGATTTTGACACTGCGTTTCTCCCCCTTATGGAGGATGAGGAAAAGCGAATGAGCGAAATTGGACAGCCGCCGAACGCGAGACACTAGCGGTTCGAGACCGAGGCCGATATCGAGCATTAGTAGCACACAGAGGTATCAGATGTGGTACTCGCCGCCTGGCAGAGATTCCCAGCCATTGTTCAGACAGATCACACAGCTCCTCTGGGAGACAAGAATATTCCCGAGAATGTCAACTCCACGTACGCAATGTACCTAGGCAGTTCAAGAGCACCTGTGATTATCGGCGAAATGAAACGGAATCTTATCCGGGTCGACGCATGGTGTCAAGGGACGATGAATGAAGCTCAACAGAGGCTAGCACAGGAGCTCCGTGGGTGAGTGAACAACAAACAGCCTGAATACATGGGCAGAATTTCGTGTGGCTCATTCAGTCCACTGCAGCTACGCAGACAAATATCAATGCCCTCAGGTCTTTGCTGGGATGGCCGGACGCTCCTTATCCTCCAGTTTCGAGCACAAACGGCGAGCCAGATTCGCAACGAGGACTGCGAGGTGGATTGTTGGATCTTGCCGCTGAACACGGGCATCTGCACGTTTCGCTATGCACTCTATCGACTCATGGTTCAGGCGATGCCAAGTAGGGACTCCAGGTCCACTCACCGTCGGAGGATTCACTGAGACTCACCGCGAGTTCTTCTCTGGTCAGCCTATTTGGTCGCTCAATGGCAATCCCAGTTACACTCACCCCGACGGTTACTCCCGCGTCGTTGATAAGGAGACAGGGGCTTTGGGATGGGTGCATCCTGAGTAGGATCCTTAGGGCGCTCGGGAAATAGGTGTAATCTGGTAGTGCTCAAATGTCATAGTCGCTGTATGAGGTTGCTGAGGATGACTTCGTCATAAGAAATAAAAGCCATCCAATGGATGGATGGCCAGGTAAGCTCTATGACAGAGTACCTATCTAGACAAAGGGGAGGGGGGCGGTCTTGATATGTGGTATATACTAGGTACCTACCTAATGTACAGACAACCCATCCAACATCATTTCTGATATACTTGCTGCAGCTTTTCTTGCACCTGCAATCTTGATTGATCATTAGGCATAACTTGGAAATGACCAATCCCCAACGACATGCATCTCCATTCTTGGAGGCATTGTCTCTCACTTGCTACCAACAACAAATTCGAAGCTCATTAGCAGCTCATCCATCAACTTTTAACCCTTCGTAAGCATTATTCCTGACCGAAACGCTGAGCACGCGGGGACCTCGCCGAGTCCGACTTCTTCCGCCACAGATGCTGCTTCCACTCTCTGTCAATCGCCTGCGCAACACCTTGGCCAAACAGGTGAGCCGGGTTATGGGCTGCCTTGAGCACATCATTCAACGTTATTATCACCGTCCCTCGGATCCCGGTGCCTGGGTGTCCCAGATCCTCCAGCGCACTCGCCAGCGCCCCAGTCAGCCTCCGCTGCGTGATCTCCTTGACCACACCGGTGAACCCGCCCCGGTTCAGGGTGTATATCCAGAGTTGCCGGTCGACCAGTTTCTGCCGGTACTGGGCCATCATGGCTGATGTTAAGGGGTGTTGGTGCGGTGTTAGATATTGAAGGTGATACGGATGAAGTATGTACTCGGGCGAGTACTGCACGTTGCAGCTAAAGTTGGTGGTGATCCGTTTATGTTCCGGGCCTAGCCATATCCTCAAAGCTTTCGAGTTGTTGTACTCGATACCTGTCTCATGGAGGAACTGCCACACGTCGGGCGTCGTCCTCAGCCTTCCATTTCTCTGGACAAAGTACTTGGCCAGCGTGGGGATATGAAAGTTGGCCTGCGCCCTCGGGTTGTCTAATTGTGGGTTGTCTAATTGCGGGTTCTTGGCCGGCGGCGGTCCCTCGAGACCTTTTCTTCGGGGTTGGTCTGACTGGTCTGGTGAAGGTGTTCGAGGGCCCCTATTTGACGGGCTTCTACTTGATAGATTCGGACTGTTTGTTCGACGGGGGGTAGAGGAGGTGGATGTCCAGGATGGAGATGTCGTCGTTGTAGCGTAGGCGCGGCGAAGAGAGGGCATGGACCATGACAAGAGCCCAGGCCCTGATGAAGCTCGAGCTACCGCCATGATGATGTGGTGGCAGAGCGGTTTCTGACCATTGTCTGGTCAGAGGATCGTCGAAAGCTGTTGCGCCTTTGATTGGCGTGCGCAGAGTCAATGCGACAGCGGGCGATGGAGCGACCGGGAAATCGTCGTCGAGGATGAAGTCGCCATCTTCGGAGCCGGCATTGGACGTTCAAGATTCAATTCCCGTGAAAGCCACAGTGGCGGTGCAACGACTCTGCACCACTATCATAGTAGAGTTTTGTATGCAGAGCAAAAGTATCAGCGGATCAGTGATACGCCACACTTTGACTCATTCCGGGTCTAGTTCTTACAGTAATCACAAGCCCACCCACCCGCCGCCCAAACAAAAGCCCAACTCCGTCAGTCAGCAACCAAAGCCAAAGTCGCCTTAGAAAAATCCACTTTCTCAAGCCAACGACACCACAACAACATCATCACCACTTTCCCCAGACCAAACCTCTCCTCTCTCTCTACCCAAGAACACAGACCACAACTCATCAACATGCCTAAGAACAAGGGAAAGGTACAGTAACTCCTCCCAAGATCCACTGATTCTTTCTCTTCGACGTCGCATCTCTACGCGACAACCGAACCGAAATGCCCCGCCCCCACCATCACCACAAGCCTACCGCGTTTTAACAAAGGGAAACCTCATCCATCGCTAACACGTCCATCTCTATAGGGCGGTAAGAACCGCAGACGTGGTACCAAGGAGAACGATGACCAGCGCCGAGAGCTCACCTTCAAGGAGGATGGTCAGGAGTATGCTCAGGTCGTGAAGATGCTCGGTAACGGTCGTCTTGAGGCCCTGTGCTTTGACGGCAGCAAGCGTCTCGCCAACGTAAGTGACACAAAGAGCACCCCAAAAAAAAAAATTGCCCCTCACCCGAAATGACCCGCGTTCAACGTCACCATCCGCCAGAACACCTCAGCAGCTAACAAATTCCCCCATCTATAGATCCGCGGCAAGATGCGCAAGAAGGTCTGGATCAACCAGGGCGACATTATCCTCCTCTCCCTCCGAGACTTCCAGGACAACAAGGGCGACGTCATCCTCAAGTACACGGCCGATGAGGCCCGTACCCTCAAGTCCTACGGCGAACTCCCCGAGAACGCAAAGATCAACGAGACCGACTCGTTCGGCCAGGGCGAGGACGGCGAGGCTTACTTCGAGTTCGGCGACGCCGACTCTGAGGAGGAGTCGGACGCCGGCCCCGGCGGCAAGAAGGAGGTCGACATCGACGACATTTAAAGAGTCACCCTCTGTCTCCCCCGTCTCTTTCTCACTCCACCGAGCCCCCGACGTCCCGGTCAAGAAACACACTCATGGTGTTTCCCAAGCCGGCGTCGTTGATACTGTCTTCTCTCTCAAACCCCTGGACGAGCCCCCAACTCTGTTCCTTGGGTCCCACGACAGTAGTTGCTGTGGAGCCCTGGACGGCCGTGGTGGGAGGGACGTCGCGGCTTGTCAACTTCTTTTTTCCATCAACTCTCATGTCTGTTTTCTGTCTTGTTGTCTTTGTTGGTTGTACGGGACGATCAAGGTTTCTCATGCATGCATCGCGACTGTCGCACTCGTCTCAAAAGTACTGGTTTAGACAAGATAAGAGAACGCTCACTTTTTTCATGAATGCTGTTTATTCTTCTACCACGTATCCAGACTCAACAAGGCACACACACACACACACATACGCTTGCCCGGTCTGTCCGTGATCTCGCTTCGCAACTTGTGCTCGTAGAAATTCGAAACTCCTCAACACCATGCGGGCTTTTCCCCAGAGCTTGACCTCCTTTCCGTGCCAGACCCATAACGGATGCCCACGCAAAACAAGCCAACTTGACAAGATTTCAAACCCTATGAAGATGTTGCGACCGCGCTTGCTCAGCGGCCTAGAACGTAAAGATGTGGGAGCAGACTCCATTCTCGCTCGTGTGCGCAAGCCTTTCCATCCAAGCGACGAACCATGACTTTTCCCGGCTTCGTTCATCATATCCTCCTCTTGAGTCGCTGTAGTGTGTCACTTTACCATTCATCATTGTCGCTCTCGTCGTCTATTTGCTCGTTAGAAAACTTAATTCAGATATCGTTCGAGTTGTCATAACTTACCACTCTTAGAGACCTTCTCTTTTCGCTTCTGCAACGCGGCAGCCAGAGCATCAGCCATACCACCACCGCCACCAGGTGCGCCAGGACGCTCCAGGGGCACCGCCGCCGCCAGAGTCACCACCAGCAACTTGGGCACCACTTCGGTCGCGAATCTGCGAGCGATCAACCTTCTTAAGCGAAGCGATACCACCAGCCCGCTGGATATCTCCCAGCATGGCGGACCGGCCAGTGTCTCCTGATGGCAGAGCGGGCGCAGGGACACCTGATGAGTATCCAGAATCGCGGTTGGGCATGGGCGGGGTGGAGGAGGTGCGCCGCCCATCGGGGGCATAGGAGGAGGAGGCGGGG